>PVHP010015562.1:0-37267 GCA_004024765.1 Zapus hudsonius
AGTGAATTCCAGGTCAGCCTGGGCTAGAGCGAGACCCTGCCTCGAAAAACACACGACTGGAGAAATGGCTCAACCGCGAAAGGTGCTTGCTTGCAAAGCCTGACCTCCCTGGCCTCTCGGAAAGCCAGATGCAGTAACCTGACACGTGTGTCTGTAGTTTGTTTGCAAAAATCTAGAGACTCTGGCACCCCCATAGTCTGTCTGTCTTTCTCAAATAAACAAACAAATAAATTGACCGGAGGTAAGAGAGGTGTAGGATGGGGGTGAGGGACTAAGTTTAGGAAAACACCAAGGTTAATCATCATAACTAAGCCAATAAACTTGCTTTTTCTATACTCTTCCACGAAGGTTTCATTGCAGAAACCTTTCCAAGGGCCCCGGAGGCCAAAATGGAATAGACGGAACTTCATTTCCCAGAAAGCTTTGCGAGAGAATGTCCTGCGCCTGCGTTCAAGTGTCCCTGCTTTACCTCATGGGAGTTAGAGTCCTTTACCTCAGCCCGCCCGGTTTCTTTCCTACCCCGCCTCTATAGTATCGCGCTGCATGCTGGGAGTTGTAGTCCGTAGCTACTCCGTACTTCAATTCCCAGCGGACTTCGGGGCGAGAACCCGGAAGGGGAGGCTGGAGAGAGGAGCGAGTGGGGGAAACCCGCGTAGTAGCCGAGCTAGCAGCCGCGCGGGGAAGATGGTGAGATTTTCCCCAGGCGGGATTGGAGTGTGTGTGTGTGGGGGGAGGGGTGTTCTTGAGAGTATAGAAGATGGGGTTCAGAACCAGGGGGTCAAAAGGGAACAGGTTGGGGCTCGAGAAAGGGTTGGGCGTAGGGAGATCGCTTGGGGGAGGGGTTTGCGAGGAATGGGAGCCCGAGGGTGTAGATGGATAATGAGGGTTTAGGGGAGGGGACTTGGAGGTAAGGAGAATATCAAGCTTTGGGGTGGGTCCCGGGGCTCAGAGCTGGGGAGTGGGGGCGGGACGTTTTGCAAAGACACCCCCCCATACACCCCTTGAAGGGGTGTCCGCTTCCAGAGATGTGACCCTGGGGGCGCATGGGGTGAGGGATAGGTGAGTGAAGGGGTCTGATGGGGACCACCGTGCATGCTTTGGGGTGGGTTGCCTCCTTTGGAGTTGGGACCGCAAGGCGGGAGTGGGGGAAGGTGAGTTTTTGAAGCCTCGATGTAGATAGATATCTTTGTTTAATCCAATCAGACCACCTCTCCTTCCCCCCCCCCCACCCCTCATGAGCTTGGACTGTCACAGAACTCTGGGCCAGAAAGGGACCGCAGAGACAAGCTTTATCACCCTCCTATTCCCAGTGGGATCCAGAAGAGTGGAGTGTTTTGTTTGTCTGGGCAATTCAGCAATTCAGATTCCTGATTCGTGGCCCCTCCTTTGTGACCTAGGCAAGTCTTGTTTTCTGCAAGGCTTCTGTGCTTTTATCTGCATCTTGAGAATAGAGCAGAGGGCTACCAAAGGGAGGCTCCTTAAAACGTTACTTTTGGTGGGAGAGCTGTTGGTGGGCAGTTCCCTGGAATCGCACTTCTACAGATACTGATTCTCTCCTCAGCAGGCCAGCCCCCCAGGGTCATTTTCTCTGTATCTGGCACTAGTTGGAACACACCTGCAACCCAGCAGCCATGCGAGGGCTCCCCATAGTCTCTTGTTGCCAATGCTTAACTATTTTGCAAAAGGCCTGGCCCTGCCTTTGTCTGTCTTAACTCTGATGAATTTGGGTGGCACCTCCAAGGTGTAGGTAGGTGTTCTGTTTTTACAGAAATGAGACCTCGGAGGCACAAGGAAAGTAAGCAACTTAACCGAGGTCAGCCAGCATGAAATGGTGGGCTCAGGATTCCAATCCAGGGTTGGAACTCTCAATTTTCCTACTTCAGCGTCCCTTAGTGCTGGGGTTATAGGTGTGCACCATCACACCCAGTGAGTGTGTGTGTGTTTAATACAAAGAGGAAACAGACCCAAAGGACAGCACCGCAGTGAAGGACCAGTGAGGAAAGCTTTGGACATATCACCTTCTTTTCTTTCTCTCCCAAGTTTCCGGTTACACATCTATCTTGTTCTGGTGGTTTTTACTACCTATTCCTGGGGTCCTGAGTCCAAGCAACACCCTGGAGAGGTGTTCAGAAACTCAGTCTGTCTCCAGCCAAATAGTGCTTGCCTGCTTTGGCTCAATCCCAAGTATTTCAGTGAATGAGAAATATCTCTGAGTTTAAAAAAATATTTTAGTTATGTATTTGCAAGCAGAGAGAGAGAGAAATGGGACAGAGAGAATGGGTGTGCCAGGGCTTCCAGATGCATGTGCCACTTTGTGCACCTGGCTTTACATGGGTCCTGGGGAGATCAAACCTGGGTCGTTAGGCTTTGCAGGCAATTGTCTAAACTACTGAGCTATCTCTCCATCCCATTCTGAGTTTGCTTATTTATTTATTTGCAAAGAGAGAGAGAGAATGAGAATGAATGGCCACATCAGGGCCTCTAGCCACTACAAACTCCATATGCATGTGCCACTTTGTGCATCTGGCTTTACGTGGGTACTGGGGAAGAAGCTGGGTTGTTGGACATTGTGGGCAAGCGCCTTCACCTCTGAGCCATCTCTCTAGCTCCTGAGTGTTTTTTTTTTTTCTCTCTCTCTTTTAAATCTTCCTCTGACCTTTTGGTCTTTGGGCCTCCTTGGGGGACTTTGCAATTCACCTTGAGAACGTTTGGTTCATTTGCTGTGAGCCTTATTTATACATTCAGTAAAGCTTATGGCTAAAAGTACTGGTGTCCAATGGGTCTGGGCTGTTGTCTTTGGTCAAGTTGTGTTCCCGCTGTGGGCTTCAGTTTTGTCATATGTAAAATGGGACCACATTTAACCCATGAAGATAAGATACAGTGGGTAAAATGCCTAGTTTATATTATGATCTGAAAGTGTGAGGTATTTCTGCATCTTCATTCTTTAAAGAAAAATAAAATGAGGCAGAGGTAGGAGGATTGCTGTGAGTTCCAGGCCACCCTGAGACTACATAGTGAATTCCAGGTCAGCCTGGACTAGAGCAAGATCCTACCTCAAAAAAAAACAAACAAATAAAAAAAAAAAAAAACAAAGAAATTCTAGGTCCTCATCAACTACATAGTTTGAAGCCAACCTGGGTTCCATGAGACCCTGTCTCAAAAAGGAGGGGGTGGGAGGAAGAGAAGAAGGGAAGGAGGAAAAGAAAGACCTCAGTTTTCTTTTCTGGAAAACGGGGGTAAACTCCTTAAGTTGTCTGTAAGTGTCACTAGACTATCTCCTGGGTGGCATGGCCTGCACTGGGTGCAGACTGTCCGTGGCTGTGGTGGCCTTGGGTTCACTTTTCAGGTCAGGTTTCTCTGCTCCCCATTCCTTTCCCCCTTGTCTGCACCAGCGTCATGGCTTCCTTCGATTTTCACATTGTCACCACTTTTCTTCCCTTTATCTGGAAATCTGTTAGCTTAAGTGAAAGTTACACATCTCTCACTTGTCTCTGTCCCCGTACCTGCGTGTCACATTTCCACGAGCTGGCACTTTCTTTCCTTGCCTTCGTTTGTTTGTCTGGAATCTGGAATTCACTCTGTAGTCTCAAGGCTGACCTTGAATTCACAGCCATCCTCCTGCCTCTGCCTCCGGATTGCAGGGATTAAAGGCGTGCACCACCAAGCCCAGCTCATTTTCTTTGTTTATTAAAATAGGTTCTCACTATGTAGCATGAGGCTAACCTCAAACTAGTGATCCTCCTGACTCAACCTCCATGGTGCTGAGATTACAGACCTCCCTCCATCACATGACCTCCCTCCCTTCCTCCCTCCCTTCCTTCCTTCCTTCCTTCCTTCCTTCCTTCCTTCCTTCCTTCCTTCCTTCCTTCCTTCCTTCCTTCCTCTTTTTTCTCCTTTCCTCCCTTTCTCTTTCCTTCCCTCCTCTTCTCCCTCCCTCCTTTCCTTCCTCAGGGTCTTGTGTAACCCAGGCTGGCGACAACCTCACCCAGTAGCTGAAGAAACCTTGAACTCCTGATTCTCCCTCCACCTCCAGGAGCTGAGATGACAAGCACTCAACCACGCTTGGTAGCTTTTGCCTCTTCTTTCTTTTCTTTTCTCTTTTTTTCATGGTTTCATTTCTTTATTTGCATGTGTGCGCATGTGCACCAGGGCCTCTTGACACTGCAAATGAATGCCGGACTCTTGTACGTCTCTCGGCATCCAGCTCACGTGGGTGGCTTGGTGAACTGGGTCTGCCAGCAGGCTTTGCAAGGAAACCCACCTAACCACTGAGCCATCTTCCCTGCACCTTTCTTTTCTTAAAATTGTAAAATCGTTTTCTTACATTTGCCTGTCAGAAGCTTATTCATACAAAACTTTTGGCAGCAGGGTTTCCACTCTACAGCCCAGGCTGGCCTGCAGCTCTTGGGAATCCTCTTACCTCCACTTTCTGATTGCTGGGTTTGCAGGAATGAGTCACCATACTTAGCTAGCTCCAAAATGGAATATTTTTATTTATTTACAAGCAGAGAGAGAGAGAGAATGGGCACAGCAGGGTCCCAACCACTGCACACGAACTCCAGATGCATGCACCACTTTGTGTATCTTTACATGAGTTTTGGGGAATCGAACCCCAGTCGTTAGGCTTTGTACACAGCACCTTAACAGCTGAGCCATCTCTCCAGCCCTGATTATCATTTTCAAGGCAGTGTCCCACTCCAGGCTGATCTGGAATTCACTCTATAGTCCCAAGCTGGTCTCCATCGAACTCCCTGGGATTCTTCTACCTCTGCCTCCAGAGTGCTGGGGAAAGGCGTGTGTCATTATGCCAGGCTATTTTGTGTGTGCGCTTCTGTGCTCTTCTTCCACCTCTTCGAGGAAGGGTCTATCTGCAAACGAATGTCCGTCTAACTGGCACCTGAGCTTTGGGCTCTCCCGGCTCTGCCTGCCATTGTCACAGGAGTGCTGGGAACACCAAAGAACCCAGCCCAAGGCAGCTTGTGGAGGAATGGGTCTGTTTTGGCTCACAGACTCGAGGGGAAGCTCCATGATGGCAGGGAAAACGACGGCCTGGGCAGAGGCTGGGTATTACCACAGCACTACCAACAGCGGCAGGAAGGTGTGCCACCGCCTACTTTTTTTTTTTAAACCATTTTTAATAGCATATTTTTAGCTGCATGGAAAAACCATTATTCCTAAAAACATGGGTTTTCTTTCTTTAAAAAAAAAATCCACTGGGCGTGGTGGCGCACACCTTTAATCCCAGCACTCGGGAGGCAGAGGTAGGATTGCCATGAGTTCAAGGCCAGCCTGAGACTGCTGAGTGAATTCCAGGTCAGCCTGGGCTAGAGCGAGACCCTACCTCGAAAAACCAAAAAAAAAAAAAAATTCCTTATTTACTTGAGTGGGTGACTGGGCGTACCAGGGCCTCCTGCCACCTGAAACGAACTCCGATGCTTGGGCCACCTTGTGCGTCTGGCTTTATGTGGGTACATTGACCCCATGATTCAGTGGTGTCCACTCCCTTCATCCGCCCAACCCCCTCACCTGCCCTGCTTGCTTGCTTCCATCTGGAAACTGGCTCCTGATCACCTTCTTTTCCTCTAATTAGCAGATCAGCACTGGAGGACAAAGATTCCTGTCTCCTGCTTTCTCTGTACCCTGTGCCCTGTGCCCAGGACTGCCTGTGGCAACATAGGTGCTTATAAATACCTACTCGGTGACTAAGCAAGGCCCCAACCCTGCCAGTCACCAAGGAAGGCCCCTGCTTTGGCTTGTCAGGGATTCTTTGGGGTCAGTTTCATTTCAGAATGTGAAATAAAAAGGAAAGATCCCAGTGGGTTGATTCCAGCACTGGGGAGGCTGAGGCAGGAGGATTACTACAAATTCAGGGGCGGACTGGGCAACATGATGAGTTCCAGATAGGGATAGGGAGGCCCTGTCTAAAAAGAAAAAGAGAGGGGTGGAGAGAAATTAGGAAAGAAAGAAAAAGAGAAAAAAATGAACAGAAAAGAAAAAAGTCAGGCGTGGTGGCACACTTCTTTAGTCCCAGAACAAACAGGCAAGGCAGAGGTAGGAGGATCTCCATAAATTCGAAGCCAACCTGGGTCTACAGAGTGAGCTCCAGGTCACCCTGAGCTATAGTGAAACCCTACCTCGAAAAAACAAAAGGAAGAAGGAGAGAGAGAGAGAGAGAGAGAGAGAGAGAGAGAGAGAGAGAGAGAGAGAGAGAAGAAGGAAGGCAGGGAGGGGGGAAGAGGATGGAGGATAGGGAGGTAGAAGCAGTCATTGGCTTGGCAGTAACCTTTGAACCCTTTGATGGCCTCAGCTCATTTCAGTGCTGGGTAATGAACCCAGGGTCTCACCATGCTAGACAAGGGCTCTGCCGCTCAGGTCCACCTCCAGCCTTCTTTTTTCTTTTGATTTTGAGACAGGGTCTTGCTGAGTTGCCTAGGCTGGCCTTCAATTCACTCTGGTAAACTTGTGATCTTCCTGCCCTAGTCCCCCAAGTAGCCTAGATTTCAATCCTGCATCACTGGGCTGGGTTTACCTGTGTGTGTTTGAGGTAGGGTCCCACTTTAGCCCAGGCTGACCTGGAACTCACTCTGTGGCCAGGCTGGTCTTGAACTCATGGCGATTCTCCTACCTCTGCCTCTCTAGGGCTGGGATTAAAGCGTGGACCACCTTTAAGCTGGCACCTGACCATGAACCCTGTCCATGGTGCCAGGGTGACGCCGGCTGCTCTGCCTGGTTGGTTTCTGTGCCTAGTTGGCCAGCTCCCTGTAGTGTGCCCTATCACCTTTATTGTGTTTCCTTCACTTATTTGTCCTCTTTTTTGTTTTGTTTTTCGAGGTAGGGTCTCACTCTAGTCCAGGCTGACCTGGAATTCACTCTGTAGTCTCAGGGTGGCCTTGAACTCACGGCAATCCTCCTACCTCTGCCTCCCGAGTGCTGGGATTAAAGGTGTGCACTACCACGCCCAGCTATTCATCCTTTAAAAAAAAATATTTATATGAGTGAGATAGAAAGAAGCAGACAGAGTGAGGATGGGTGCGCCAGGGCCTCCAGCCACTGCAAAGAAACTCCAGATGCATGTGCCACTTTGTGCGTGGGGCTTTACTTGGGTGCTGGAAAATGGAACTCAAGCCTTCAGGATGTGCAAATGAATGCCTTTAACCTCTGAGCCATCTCCCTAATCCAGTTCACTCATTTAAAATATTTGTTTATTTGTTTGTATAAGGGGGGGTGCATGGGCATGCCAGAGCCTCTTGCCACTACTAATGACTACCAGGTGCTTGTTCCACTTTTTAAAAACTTTTTTTTTTTTAATTTGGACATGTGTATGTTTGTGTATGTACATACCAGCCTCTTACCAATGCAAGTTTTATCTAGCTTTATGTGGCTACTGGGGAATTGAACCTAGGCCGTCAGGCTTTGCAGACAAGTGCTTTGACCACTGAACCATCTTCCCTTCCCTTCATTCATTTATGTATTTTTTAATTTTTTTTACTTATTTATTGGCAAGCAGAGAGAGATAGAAGACAGAGAGAATGGGTGTGCCAGGGCCTCCAGCTGCTATAAACAAACTCCAGATGCATGTGTCACTTTATTTATTTATTTATTTATTTTGGTTTTTCGAGGTAGGGTCTCACTCTAGTCCAGGCTGACCTGGAATTCACTATGTAGTCTCATGCTAGCCTCAAACTCACTGCGATCCTCCTACCTCTGCCTCCTGAGTGCTGGGATCAAAGGCATACGCCGCCACCACTCCCGGCTGCATGTGTTACTTTATGCATCTGGCTTTATGTGGGTACTGGGGAATCAAAGAAACCCAGATCTCTAGGTTTTGCAGTCAAGTGCCTTAACCACTGAGCTATCTCTCCAGCCCCATATATGTATTTTTTTAAAAAATAATTTTATTTATTTGCAAGCAGAGAGAGAGATAGAAGAGAGACAGAAAGAGAATGGCTGCACCAGGGCCTCCAGCCACTGCAAACAAACTCCAGATGCATGTGCCACTTTGTGCCTCTGGCTTTATATGGGCACCGGGGAATTGAACTCGTGCCTTTAGGCTTTGCAGGCAAGTGCCTTAACCCCTGAGCCATCTCTCCAGCCCCCACACCTGGTTTATAGGGTGTCGGTGATTGAGCCAGGGCTTCATGTCTGGCAGATAGGCACTCTGCCAACTGGTTGTGTTTACTTTTAAAGAACTTGTGTAAGGATTTTAAGCAAGGGAGAGCCAAGGTCAGGTGGGTTTGGAGAGATGCTTCTTGCACCCATGCAAAGAATGGGGCTGAAGGGG
Source organism: Zapus hudsonius (assembly GCA_004024765.1). Taxonomy (NCBI): domain Eukaryota; kingdom Metazoa; phylum Chordata; class Mammalia; order Rodentia; family Dipodidae; genus Zapus; species Zapus hudsonius. The sequence goes on from PVHP010015562.1 coordinate 8,282, forward strand.
TGTGAGCAGTCCTAGCGAGCCTTGAGCAGAGTCAGGACAGCCTGGAGAGAGCCCCTCCCCCAGCCCTCTCAGTGCCTTCTAGCAGTGACAGAAGCCACTAGGACAGGTCCTTGGAGGAGGTGGCATCGATAGGACTTCCTCAGCAGAGCTGTCTGAAGTAACCTGCTGTCCTGGAAGTTTCTGGTACCAAATGCACAGGAGCTGGACTGCAGGCTGTTAGTTCATTGGTTCATTCCTTCATCCATTCACTCATTGAGACATGTGTGTATGGCACACCCACAACATGCATTGCTTCCTCTTTGTGTGCGTGTACGTGTGCTCACATGTATATCTGCATGCATGCATGTGGAGGCCAGAGGTAAATGCCAGGTCTTTTCCTCTGTCTCTTTCCATGTTGTTTTGTTACTGTTTTTTTTAAATTTTAATTATTATTATTATTATTTTAAGGTTGGGTCTCACTCTAGCCCAGGCTGACCTGGAATTCGCTATGTAGTCCCAGGCTGGCCTTGAACTCATAGTGATCCTTCTGCCTCTGCTTCTAGAATGCTGGGATTAAAGGCATGTGCTACCATGACTGGCTCCACATTATTTATTTTTAGTATTTATTTATTTGCCAACACAGAGAAAGAGAGAGAATGAGAATGGGTGTGTATAACCAGAGCCTCTGGCCACTGCAATCAAACTCCAGATGCATGCTTTCACATTGTGCATCTGGCTTTATGTGGGTATTGGGGAGTCCAACCCAGCCGGTCAGGCTTTGCAAACAAGTGTTTTTAACCGCTGAGCCATCTCAGCAGCCCTGCACCTTATTTTTGAAACAGGGTCTCTCATTGAACCCAGAACTCACCATTCAGCTACATTAGCTAGCCAGCAAGTTCCCAGGATCTTCCTGTCTCCACCTCCCCAGCACTGAAACCACCTTTACACAGTGAGCCTCTCTGCAGCCTCAGGCATTGCTTTTTCACCTTGGTGTCCACACGTGGGCCCTGGAGAGTTTGTTGAAGTTCACATTTGAATTCGTCCACCCTGAGGTGGTAGCCATGAGCCTGTGTTTCTGGCAAATTTCTACACACTGCCATATGCTTGGTACTTTGGCTACCAACCTTTGAGTAGCCAAGCACTGGGTACTATTCTGAAAGCTGGGGAAAGAATGAACAAAAATGCCAGCCTGGGCCAGGCGTGATGGTGCACACCTTTAATCCCAGTACTCAGGAAGCTGAAATAGGAGGATTGCCATAAGTTCAAGGACGGCCTGGAATTACATAGTGAATTCCAGGACAGCCTGGGCTAAAGTGAGACCCTACCTCGAAGGGGGAAAAAAAGGCAGCCTAAAGCATTTCTGTGAATAGGGGAGGCAGTAAATGTTATAAACAAACTTTTAGTATACTACCTAGTAATATTTACTAAAGATAAAAATGAATTGGAGAAAAGGGATGAATGTATTTAATTTTTTTTCTATTTTTAAAAATATTGAGAGAGAGGAAAGAAATGGGCACACCAGGGCCTCTAGCCACTACAGATGAACTCCAGATGCATCCGCCACTTTCTGCATCTTGTTTCACGTAGGTACTTGGGAATCGAACCCAGGCTGTTAGGCTTTGCAAGCAAATGCTTTTACCCTCTAAACCCTTGTTCTTTTTATTATTTATTTGCATATGTGGGGGTGCACTATGCATTGAAGGTCAGAGGACAACCTTGGGTGTTTCTGTACTCCTACCCTTTTGAGACGGGTTGACAGATCCCTGATCCTCCCAGATGGGTGTTGGGATCATTGACACACATACCACTTTGCACCCTGCTTTACATGTGTGCTAAGAATCAAATTTGAGCCTTGGCAGGCTTTAACCTTTAACCACCAAGCCATCTCCTCAGCCCATCTGGGTTTTTGAGACAGTGTTAAATAGCCCAGGCTGGCCTTCAACATGCTATGTAGCTGAGGAAGTCTTTGAACTTCTCATCTTCTCATATATATATATATATATATATATATATTTTTTTTTTTTTTTTTTTTGAGAACAAGAGAGAGAATGGGTGCGTCAGGGCCTCTTGCTGCATGCCAACTCCACGCACATGCGCCACTTTCTGCATCTGGTTTTACGTGAGTACTGGGGAATCGAACCTGTGTCATCAGGCTTTGCAAGCAAGCAACTTTAACCATTGAGCCACCACTCCAGCCCCTTTGACCTTCTGATCCTCCTTCCTCCACCTCCCAAGTACTGGGATTATAAGTGTGTGCCAACATTGCCTGAGTTTATGTGGTATTGGGGGCTTATTTATTTATTCATTTATTTGAAAGAGACAGAGAATGGGCATGCCAGAGCCTTTAGCTATTGCAGATAACTCCAGATGTATGCGCCACTTTGTGCATCTGGCTTTCTGTGGGTACTGGGGAATCAAACCCGTGTGTTAGGCTTTGCAGGCAAGCACCTTAACCATTCAGCCATCTCTCCATCCCACCCCTCGTAGTTATTTGACCAGAATGGCATTGTTCATATTATAGTTCAGACCAGGTGCTTTGGACTTGGATTCAAAGTTCTGCCCGTAGCTCTGCCATCCTTTCCAATTCTACATTAAAAATAGTAAGATTGGGGCCTGGTGAGATGACTCAGTGAATAAAACACTTGGCATGCAAACGTGAGGACCAGTGTTCAGATCTCTTATTGCTGTGGCTGTGATGGCTGCCTGTAATCCCAGCGGAGGTGGAGACAGGATCCTGAGGTAAACTGGCCAGAGAGACTAGCCAAACCAGTGAGCCCTGGTTCAAGTCGGGGACCCTGCCTCAGTCAGTGAAGGAGGAGGGCGATCCAATCTAGGGAGGCATTCGACTTCTGATAACCTCTGGCTTCCACGCACTCGTGCACACACAATAGAACAGGCTGGTGGTGCTGGGGTGACAGTTCAGCTGTTCAGAGTGTTTGCTTGCAATGCCTGCCGACCCGAGTTCAATTCCCCAGTACCCACATAAAGCCAGATGCACAAATTGGCCCAAGTGTCTGGAGTTCATTTGCAGTGGTGAGAGGCCCTGGTGCACCTGTATTACAACCTGTCTCTCTCTCTCTACTCACAAGTCAATCAGTCAATTAAATATGCTAAAGCTTTGAACATCCTGGGGGTGTGACTCAGTTGGTAGAATGCTTGCCTAGCATACTCAAAGCCCTGGCACACATCTGTAATCCCAGCGCTTGGGAGGTGGATCAGGAAATAAGGTCATCCTCAGCTACATGGTGAGTTCAAGGTCTGCCTGGACTACATGAGAACCTGTCTTTAAAAACACATACATACATACATACATACACACACACACACACACACACACACACACACACACACACACACACAAACTGAATGTTGTGGGCACACCTGTAATCCAGAGCTCTGGAGGTAACGCAGGATTGGGAGTTAGAGGCCAGGCTGGGGTGAGACCCTGTCTCCAAAACCAAATTTTAGATGATGCAAGAATTAAATGAGCTGGTATTTATAATATTTATAAAGGGCTGAGATCAGAGCCGGACTTGAGGATGCTGGCTGCATGTTTCACATTGGCTATGATGTTTGGATGTCTTCCCCCTTTCCCATGAGCTATTTCTGGTGACCTCAATGTCATCTGTGTGTCTTTGGTGTCCAAGCCAGGACCAGCCCTCTGGAGGACCCTGGTGAATGTCAGAGACACATTTTCTCAAATGGTTTGTATATATTCAGAATGTAGAATTATGGGTTCTCTAATTATTTGAGGAAATCTGATTGGGGTGTAGATTGTGTGGTCCAGGCCTGATTTTATTTTCTCAATCTCTTAGGGCAGAAATATGAAACTTTCCCATTAAAATTGTGACTATGCCAAAATACTGTCATTTTCTAAAAAGATTATTTTATTTATTTAATTGCAAGCAGGGAGAGACAGAGAAAAGACTGGGCACCACAGGGCCTCCAGCCACTGCAAAGGAATCCAGATCCATGCGCCACTTTGTGCATCTGACTTTACAAGTGGGCATTGGGGAATCGAACTCAGGTCATTAGGCTTTGCAGACAAGCATCTTGACTGCTGAGCCATTTCTGCAGCCCACAGCTTTTTTTTTTTTCCCCCGTTTGTGATGTTTTGTTTTTGTTTTGTTTTTTGCTTTGGAAACAGGGTCTCACTCTAGTCCTGCCTGACCTGGAACTCCGTGGTTATCACAGACTGTCTTTGAATTTACAGCCATCCTTCTACCTTTGCCCCCCAAATGCTGGGATTAAAGGCGCGTGCCGGTGTATTTATTTTTATTTATTTAATTTTTTTTGAGATAGTATTTCATGTTACCGAGGATGGTTTGGAACTCGCGGCAATCCCCCTGCCTCGGCCTCCCAGGGTGTTGGGATTATAGGCACGAGGTACCATGCCCGACATGCCCATTTGTTTAAAAAGGGAAACCTCGCCACCCGGCGACTGATCTCTGGCTCGATTCTCACTTCCCCGCGGCCTTCGCGGCCGTCTGGCCCTTTAAATCTCGGGAGTCAATCAGGGCTGCAGTTTCCAGGGAACGTCGCGTAATGACGCCTCTCCTGGAGCGCGGCGCCCTCTGCCGGGCCTGGTTCTCCCGCGCAGCCGCGCGCAGAATCCCCGAACGTGCCGACGCTCCCTTACCCTCCGCCCCCCTCCCGTCACCTCTTGTCTACTCCCCCGTCCTCCCGCGTCGGGCCCCTTCGCCAGGGCCTTCCTTATATGGGCACGGCTCCGAACGGCGGCCTCTCATTGGCTGAGGCCGTCACGCGCGCGTCTGTCAACAAAGGGGCGGGGCGAGGCTGGCGGCGCGCGCCGGGGCCGGAGGGGGCGGCGCCCTGGCCTTCCCGGGCGCGCATGCGTGTGGGTCACCGCCGCCTGGAGGAGGCGCCGCGGGTGAGGGGGGGCGCCGGACGGGGGCGTGTCTCGGTTTCGGGGGGTCACCCGAGGGGTTCGGGAGGGTTCCGGGATCGGGGGTGCCCGCTGCACGGAAGTGTTAGCCTGGGCGCGTGGGGAAGTTGCGGGATGGAGGGGGCACTTGAGGGGCGGGGCGGGAGAGCGTCAGCTCTGGAGCCAGGCTGTGGGCTCTGATGACTTCCGGCGTGGCCCGGGACAGGGATGGACCTTGCAGCCTGGCAGCTGCCCAGAGCCCCGCCAACACGTGTCTGCCCTCCCACACACCCGAGGTTTCTTGGGGAACCCGATAGGCATCTGTTTGTTTTGGGGTCCCGTCTTCAATCGGGAGCTTCTATGTGATGAATGAGTTCTTTTGTGATGGGGATGCTAAGACTGTCAGGCACCTGTGAGATTGCAATAGTGTAGGAAAGGTTCTTTGAGATTGAGCCTTTCTGTGTTAGGGGTAATTCATGCATTTACTTAGATTTTTTTTTCTTTTTTGTACTTCTTACTATCTTATTTTATTTGAGAAAGAGAGAATGGGCACACCAGGGCTTCTAGCTAGCACACACTCCAGAGGCATGCTTCACTTTGTGCATCTGGCTTTACATGGGTACTCGGGAATTGAACCTGGGTCCTTTGGCTTTGCAAGCAAGTGCCTTAACTGCTAAGCCATCTCTCCAGCCCTTAGATTTCTTTTAAATCATTTTGTTTATTTGCACGTGTGTGTGTGCGCGCGCGCGTGCGCGCGCGCCAGAGTATCTCTGCTGCAAGTTTTGTATGTGGCTTTACATGAGTACTGGGGAATTGAACCCAGGCCAGCAGGCTTTACAAGTAAGTGCCTCCGATCACTAAGCCATCTCCCCAGCCCTATTTGGATTTCTTGAGTCTTACAATGTAGCCCTGGTTGTCCTGGAGCTGATCATCCAGTGTCAGGTCTCTGCCTCCTGAGTGTTTGGATTAGAGGTGTGTGCCAAGACCAGGCTTGGAGGGGTAATTTTGGGTTAGCGGATTGATTTATAGTTAGGAGTGAGCATTAAGATCCGGAAGGTAACAAACAGTAGGGAATTAGGGGACATGGTAAGAATTCATAAGATTGGAGCCCTCTCTCTCTCACTGTTTGGAGGCTGAGTGGATTTTGAATGCTGTCTACAGGACCCTGACGTGGGAGGGTCCCTGGAGTTGCCTGGGTTTACAGGGAGCTGGCCATACACTCCTGTGCACAGCTTTACTCCTCCATTACAGGAAGCTGTGCAGTGTACTGTAGCATAAAAGCAACGTTAACGTTTGTTTCCATAAAACTTTATTTACAAAGACCTTCAACTGGGTTTAACTCCTATAGTGTGCTCACCTCTGTGGTCTATAGGCATGTGGCAGGTTTAAAATCCAGAGGGTTCTTTTGGGCTTGTTTTGTTTTTGTACATAGGCATTTTTAGACAGGGTCTTGATATGTAGTCCAGTTTGGCCTGGGAGTCCCAATCCTGACTAAGCTTCCCAAGTGCTAGGATTATAGGCACATATCACCGTACTCTGTTGGTTTTAGAAGGGTACTGGAGAATTGAGTCCCAGACTGGCAGGTGTGCAGACAAACACCTTTAACCACTGAGCCTTCACTCTAGCCCTGAAATGGTTATTTTTTTAAGAGAGACCTTGCTGGTGGGCTTGGTGACACATGCCTGTAAGATTATTTATAGCACTTGAGAGGTTGAGACAAGTGGATTGCTGGGAGCTCAAGGCCTGCCTGGGCTACCTAGTAAGTTTTAGGCCAGCCAGGGCTCTACCACTACTGAGCCACACCCCCAGCCCCTCACTGTGGATTCTAGACAAGTGATCTACCTCTGAGCCACGCCCCCAGCCCCTCACTGTGGGTTCTAGACAAGTGATCTACCTCTGAGCCACGCCCCCAGCCCCTCACTGTGGATTCTAGACAAGTGATCTACCTCTGAGCCATGCCTCCAGCCCCTCACTATGGGTTCTAGACAAGTGATCTACCACTGAGCCACACCCCAGCCCCTCATTGTGGGTTCTAGACAACTGATCTACCACTAAGCCACGCCCCCAGCCAGGGAATAGAGAGCAGTTGGTATTTGGGAGACAGGGTTTCATGTAACCCAGAATGACCGTCCACTTCTAAGTGCTGATAATGAAGCATGTCTTTCTCTCTGAGCTAATTCTTACTGGTCTGACTTGATGTGCCCCTCTGGAGAGGTTGAGGTCAGGGGCTCTGGGAAAGAAGGCTGCTCCACTTCTCCAACCTTCTCTTTCCTGTCTCCAGGTGACTTGTGATGCTCTCCTCCACCACCTTGGTCCTGAGATGCGGTGACTCCTGTTTGCCATCACTCCCCCCCATACACACACAATATACTTCAGAATGGACCGGGGTGGCCTCCTGCCCTTCCAGCTCTGGTGCCCCCGTCCCTTCGGCACCTACTCCCAGAACCAGCCTCGCCCACCCTCCACAGCCCTCAAGCCACCAGCCTGTCCGGATCCTGGCACTGTCACGGAGCCTGACCACGGGCCCGCTCACTCAGAGAACACACCACCTGCCTTGGCCTCTGAGGCCCCTGCCTCTGCGCATGCGCATGCTCCACTTCTATCTGCAGCAGCTGCTGGCGATGAGGGTCGAGTCCTGCTGGACACGTGGTATGTCATCAAGCCTGGAAATACCAAGGAGAAAGTGGCCTTCTTTGTGGCCCACCAGTGCGGTGGAGGCAGCCGGGCCAGCTCCATGAAGGTCAAGGGGCACTGGGGCAGTGAGAGCTCCAAGGCCAAGAGAAGGAGGCGCTGCCTGGAGCCCACCAAGGCTCCTCCAGACCCAGGGGGTCGCGAAGGACCCCCTGCCGCCGAGGGGGGCCCGTCCTCAGCCGGGGAGGATGTGGACCTGCTTTCTGTGGCTGAGATGGTGGCCCTGGTGGAACAGAGGGCTGCTCTAGCCCTGCAGGGCTACCCACGCCCCACCCCCCAGACTCCAGTGGTCTACGTATCGGCCGAGCAGGGGGGTCCCACCAAGGGGCTCGGGTCCGAGCGGAGATCTGGGGGTGGAGACTGCAGTCGTGTGGCTGAGGCAGTGGCCCACTTCGAGGCCCAGCGGGACAGCCCTCCCACCAAGGGCCTCCGCAAGGAGGAGCGGCCAGGTCCAGGTCCTGGCGAGGTGCGCATTGCCTTCCGCATCTCCAATGGCCGGGAGCCCCGCACGCCAGATGGCACCTTACCCAGCGGAGGTGGAGGCCGGCCCGGCTGTCCTTACCCCGGTAGCCCAGGTCCTGGAGCTCGAGCCAAGGACAAGATCACCTGCGACCTGTACCAGCTCATCAGTCCCTCTAGGGATGCCCTTCCAAGCAACGTGGAGTTTCTGCTGGCCAGGGCGGATGAAGCCAGTGAGGGTGAGACCCCCGCCCCCAGGCCCGAGGACACCCCACCAGCGCCCCCTCCGCCCCCGGCCCGGGACTGTGGTGCGTCAGGGTTCCACGTGGACGTGGTGGTGACGGGCGTGGTGGACGAGTGCATCTTCTTTGGCAAGGATGGCACCAAGAACGTAAAGGAAGAGACCGTGTGCCTGACGGTCAGCCCCGAGGAGCCGCCTCCGCCCGGCCAGCTCTTCTTCCTCCAATCCCGGGGTGCAGACGGGCCCCCTGAGCCACCACCGGCCGATGCGCAGGCGTCCACGGTGCCTGGCCCTGAGGACGCGGAGGGCGCCACAGACACCTCCCTGTGCCGCCTGTATCGGCACGTGTCCCATGACTTCCTGGAGATCCGCTTCAAGATCCAGAGGCTGCTGGAGCCGCGGCAGTACATGCTGCAGCTGCCCGAGCACGTGCTGGTCAAGATCTTCAGCTTCCTGCCCACGCGGGCCCTGGCAGCCCTCAAGTGCACCTGCCACCACTTCAAGGGTATCATCGAGGCGTTCGGCGTGCGCGCCACGGACTCGCGCTGGAGCCGAGACCCGCTCTATCGGGACGACCCTTGCAAGCAGTGCCGCAAGCGGTACCAGAAGGGCGATGTGTCGCTGTGCCGCTGGCACCCCAAGCCCTACCACCACGACCTGCCTTACGGACGCTCCTACTGGATGTGCTGCCGCCGAGCAGACCGCGAGACGCCCGGCTGTCGCCTGGGCCTGCACGACAACAACTGGGTGCTACCTTGCAACGGGGTGGGCGGGAAACCCGCGGGCAGGGAGGAAGGGAGGTGAAGTTGGGGACGGGGGACACCCATCATGCCTGTCCCCTCCGCTATCTGCTGAGAGCTGGGCCAGTCCAGGCAGCGTTGATCCTGGGGGGGAGGGGTTATCTGGGGAAACACCCTGGATGACACCCCCCCACGTTGGTTTTCTACTCTTGAGCCAGGGCCATGGACCCTCGTAGAGGGTGTTTTTATCAGCATCTCAACCCCGTCAGTCAGTCCCAGTGTCCTCCCTGCCTCTCTCCAGCCCAGCCAGGGACCCCCAGCAGGGAGCAGACGGCAGCTAATTTGGGTACCACCCTAGGCTCCCCTCATGCTGGCCCATCCTTCCAAGGCTTCTCCAGTTCTTTCCTCTGGAGTTGTGCCCTTTCAAGAGCTGCAGGTCCCCAAGATTGGCACCTCAGGCCTACCACCCTTTCTTTCCAAACAGGCCATTAGCTCCCCTGTGTAATTTGGCACTTTTTCATGGCAACCTGCCATTTCTAGATATTTTCCCATTAAATCAAAATATGTTTTCTTCTGAACCTCAAACTACCAGTCCCTCTCCCCTTAGGGGAAGAGGGGCTTAAAAAATCCCCTCAAGTATAGACAGTCCCCCTCCTTCCCTTATTTAAGTCGCTGCCACCAATCCCCTCCCCCCCCCCAGTAAAACTGTGAAGCCCTTTGCCTCTCTCTTGATGGCGTGGAGGGCCAGAGGGCAGGGACTGTGGGTCTGAATTTCTAGGTGGTTTTTCCTTCCACTTGGGGTACTTAGGGCACTGGGGTCCCTTCACCCCCAGCCATGTTTCTTTAGAGTCTTTTGCTCAACTGGGACCTTCATTTTCAGGCAGTTTGGGATATTTTCGATTATTCTGTTTGGGGGTTCTCTGGTTTGGGATTTTTCTTCATCATGGTTCTGGAAACTTCTAGTGTGTGGCATCTGACCAATTTTGAATTGGTCCTTTCTATAAAATCAATATTTATAAGGCTGGCTAGGCCCAGACTGATGTGTGTGATGTTGAGGGAGGGGCTGGGGGACAGAAGAGAGCTGTGGCCTTTGTGCTGCATGATGAGATTGAAAGGAGGCCTCCTCAGCTACTTCCTGCTCTGCACCTGTGTCACGTTGGGTTTTAAAATCTCAAATCAGCCGGGCATGGTGGCGCACGCCTTTAATGCCAGCACTTGGGAGGCAGAGGTAGGAGGACTGTCTTGAGTTCGAGGCCATCCTGGGACTGCATAGTGAATTCCAAGTCAGCCTTGGCTACAGCGAGATCTGACCTTGGGGGAAAAATTTTTTCAAAATTGTAGCTTGAACAGAATCATTTTTATTTCTTTAAGAATCCAGTGCTGGGCAGCTGTGGTAGCCCTCGAGGCCTCTCCAGCTCACCATCCCAGGATGCTTCTGGCCCACATCTCTGGTCTGAGATGATGCAGGAATTCGTGCCGGCTCATTTTACCCATAGGGAAGCCCTCTTCCTCCCAGATGCTGCACACTTCTGAGTGCCTCTCATTGGTCAGAACTCAACCAGAGGGTCTGCACATGGGACACACCTGTGACCCCAGTACTTGGAGATAGAGACAGGAGGCGAGGGTCAGCTCCATAGTAAGTTCAAAGCCAGCCTGAGAGCCTGTCTCGCTCGACCAGAAGCAACAATAAAACCTCAGCCATATGGAAGGGCTTCATAGGAAATTGGGTTGTGTCATCTTTAAGCAAGATGTGTGCCCAACCCAAAACTTGGTTATTAAAGTTTTGACATCCTGACTTGGGCTGGGAAGATGGCTCAGTAAATAAATCCTTGCTATGCAAGCGTCAGAACCTGAGTTCAGAACCCACGTGCAAGTCAGAGGTGGTGGTGTTGGCAGCCCAACATGCCTGTGGTGAGAAGGGAGGAGCAGACAGGAGAATAACCGCAGCCTATGGGCCAGCTAGCCTGACAAATGTAGCCATGGCCACCAAGGCCCTGCCTCAAACAAGATGCAAGGTAAGGGCTGCAAAGTTGTCCTTTGGCTGGGCGTGGGAATGCCCTCTTTAATCCCAGCAGAAGTAGGATCGCTGTGAGTTCGAGGCCAGCCTGGGACTACAGAGTGAATTCCAGGTCAGCCTGGGCTAGATTGAGACCCTACCTCACAAAACCAAAAAAAGAAAGAAAGAAAGAAAAGAAAAGAAAACATGTTGTCCTCTGACCTTCACGTGCACACCATAGAACACATGTACCTGCACTCACATGAACGCATGCAAAAAAAAAAAACTGACTCAGTTACTAAATAAAAGGAAAATAAGACATCTTTTAAATGTTAATACAAAAGAGGACCATCAGGCGCGGTGGATCACGCCTTTAATCCCAGCACTCGGGAGGCAGAGGTAGGATTACTATGAGTTCGAGGCCACCCTAAGACTACAGAGTGAATTCCAGATCAGCCTGCGCTAGAGCGAGACTCTACCTCAAAAAAAAAAAAAAAAAAGAAAAAATGGCTTAGCGTGGTGTCCGCTATTGCTCATCGGGTTTGTTTATTTGAGATGGAGGCTCTCATTCAACACAGCACTGCCCTTTCAGTCAGACCGCATGACCAGAGAGCCCCCAAAATTCTGTGGTCTCCTCCCCATAGGACTAGGGTTACAGGTGTGCTTGGTCACACCCAGTTGTCTATGTGGGTATTGGGGAATCAGGCCCTTGTGCCTTCACAGCTTGCACCCTCCTGAGCCATCTCCCGACCCACACACAAGGATTAGAACATGGAAGGGGGGGAGCTGGAGAGATAGCTCAACAGTTAAAGACACTTGCCTGCAAAGCCCAAGGACTCAGATTCGATTCCTAGTGCCCATGTAAAGCCAGATGCACAAAGTGGCACATGCATCTGGAGTTTGTCTGCAGTGGGTAGGAGGATCGCCATTCTGTGAGTCACAGGCACCTGCTACTCAACAACAAAACCCTATGGGACCTGACAGCACGCCCAGCACCTCACTGCTCTATCCCAGAATAAGAGCAAAGGTGGTCTGGGGGTTCCACCTGGCAGTGGACCTCTGACCATGTTCCTCCGGAAATGCACTCAGACCTGCCAGAGCCTTGTTCTTCGAGGCGCTTTCTAATGTAGGGGTTCCAAGGCAAATACTTTGAGAAACACTTCATCCTCTCCGTCTGGAAGAGTCGCATTGGTAGGTAAGGAAACTCATTTAATGATGCCTTTCCCTGGGACTGTGACCCTTTAACACACAAGCCTAGGGCCCACTGGCTCAGGCTGAGTGTGGAGCTATGAAGTCTGGACTTCCACCCGAGCCCATCCCCACACGGGAGTCAGTGGATGAGCGCAGAAGCAGGGCAGCCATACATCCCCTAGCCACCAAGGATTCATTTGGTCAAGTGGGACCAATCCAGGTGCCAATTCATGGCACAACCTTTGGTCCCTAGAAACTTCCAGATCAAGTGTTTACCTCAGGACAGGAGCCAGACTCTTCCTCCTTCCCTGTCCTTGAAGCTAGGCAGACAGACAGCCACACAGGCTCCAGGTAGCCCAGGATGACCCCTGCTGCCCTTGTCAGTCTTCTGTCCTCTCAAGGCACCAGAGCCCAGGCTAGAGCTTCAGGTACTCAGCCAGGAACACAGCGAGGATGCGGCTCAGGTTGTGCACTGTGGGTGGGTGCAGATTGGCCTCTGTGTCCGCAGGGGTGTGCCACACAGCAGGGAAGGGTGTGGCGATGAGGTGGAGCACTGGAACCCCTAAAGCAGAGGAGACGCCATCAGACCTGCTGCAGTTCACCCCTGAGAGCCCACTTTGTGTCACCTCCCTCCCAGGAGATACTCTGCTGGAGCCAGGCGTGGGGGCTCAAGCCTTTGCCTTTAACCCCGGCACTCAGGAGGCAGAGGTAGGAAGATCCGAGTTTGAGGCCACCCTGAGACTACAGAGTGAATTCTAGGTCAGGTTGGGCAAAAGCAGAACCCTACCTTAAAAAAAAAAAAATTACTCTGCTGGCAGTTTATCAGCTCTGAGCAAAGGCTTTTTATTGCTGCTGTTGTGTTTGTTTAGGGGGCGGTTCTAGAGACGGAGCCTGAGGCTTTGAGCATGCTGAGCCATGGCTCTGCACACAGTGGCATCCCCAGCCCCTGAACAATGATTTCAGATATGCTAGGGTACATGTCATTATTTTTAAAAAAGTACAATCTATTGTTTTCATATTGAATTCAAGAACCCACGTGGAGGACTGGAGAGACTTGCATGCAAAGCCTGATGACCAGGGTTCGATTCCCCAGTGCGCACATAAAGCCAGATAGAGGCACAGAGTGGTGCGTGCATCTGGAGTTCTGTTGCACTGGCAGGAAGCCCATTTCTTTCTCTCTCTGCTTGCAAATAAATCAGTAAAAATAGTAAAAAGAATCTATGCATCCCGTGCGCTCAGCTGCAGCAGGGGTGCAGTTCTTATTTTGAGATGGAGTCTCTTACTGCCACCCGAGCTTGCTGGTTTTTCCCAGCTGGGGTGATCCCCTGGTCTCTGATCCCCTTCGCAGGGCTAGAGTGACAGGCACACATGGCCACACCCGACTGTTTACAAGGGTTCTCATTTATTTATTCTGTATTTTTCAAGGTAGAGTCTCAGTCTAGCCCAGGTTGACCTGGAACTCTACAGTCTCAGGCTAGCTTCGAACTCACAGTGATCCTCCTACCTCTGCCTCCCATGTGCTGGGATTGAAGGTGTGCCCCACCACTCCCGGCGACACTGACATTTCTTGAATGCTTGCTGTATGCTGGGACTAATCCATGAACACCAGCACTGGATGCCCTCCGTACTCTGACTTACCCCCATTTTGCAGATGGGGAAGTGAAGGCACAGAGGCCACCAGTCCCTAGCCCTGGGAAACAGACTTTCTGGGACCCCCGCCCTGTCCCCATCCCCCGTTGCCCACAGTAAGTACCTCTGCGAAGGAAGGGGATGTGGTCATCTTCCACGGAGCCAGGAGGCTCCCCGGGTTGGAAGTACATCACTTCCTGCGGGTGAGACTGCAGCAGGTTGAGTCGGTGCAGGCGCTTCTCTGGAGAGGAGGGATGAGGAAACAGGGTTAGTTAGTCCTCAGCAGCCAGAGGCCCCTGTCCACAGATCCCAGGGAAGGGTCCCCCAAGGGTCCAGGGCATCCCAACACTGATGAATTTTTGTTTTTCAAGGCAGGGTCTCATTCCAGCTCCCTAGATTTTTTATTTTTTGAGGGAGGGTCTCGCTCTAGTCCAGGCTGACCTGGAATTCACTCTGTAGTCTCAGGCTGGCCTTGAACTCACAGCTATCCTCCTACCTCTGCCTCCCAAATGCTGGGATTAAAGGTGTGCACCACCATCAGCTTTAAAATTTTTTTAATTAATTTGCAAGCAGACAGAGAGAGAATTGGTGCGCCAGGGCCTCTAGCTGCTGCAAATGAACCCCAGATGCATGGGCCACATCTTGCTTTACGTGAGTACTGGAGAATCGAACCTGGGTTGTTAGTTTTGCAGGCAAGCGCCTTAACCATTTCGCCATCTCTCCAGCCCCCAACCCTCTTTTATCAGACTGGCTGATCAGCAAGCCACAGCAGTTCCTATCTCGGCTTCCCACAGGACTGGGCTTGTGGGTGCTGGGGATTCAAAGTCAAGGTGAATCAGGCCCTGATGCTCGCACAGCAAGTACTCTTACCCTCGGAGTCATCTCCCCAGGCCCCACCATGCCCATTTTACAGATGAGAAATTGAGGCTCAGAGATGAAGTACCTTGCCCAAGTGCACACAGCTGATGAGAGGTGACCCAGGTTTGAAATCCCAGCTGTCCCATGCCAGAGCTCCCATTTTTCCATCCCTACCCCTGGGATCAGTTTGAACTTCTGTCTGGTTTCTTAGCCCAAGGAGCTTGAGGGAAGGCTGGACGAACATGCAGCTGTCCAAGCCTGTCCCCACCTGGCCCTCCCTCCTGTATCCCCATCTGCCTTCCGGCTTACCGATGCTCCTTAGTCGTTGGAACCAGCGGGCTGTTCGGGGAAAGTGACTGTAGAAGTTCGGGCTGGCGGCTCCCAGCAGATCAAGAAGTATGAAGAGCTCCTAGGGAAGGGAGGTCAGGACTGGAGCAGGCACCCCCCTTTTCCTCCCTCCCTCCCCAGAGCCCAGCGGGACCTGAGCTTACAATAGCCTGGATCCTGGTGGGCCCAGGACTGTGGGGCATAGACTCCATGAGATGGGCCAGGTGCCGAGAGCCGTAGAGGGAGTCCCTGGGCCCCCACTCCTTCAGTGCCTCCTCTCCATCCAGGAAGAGCAGCTGCAGGGTCACTGGGGCTGCCTGTGGGAGCAGGGGTCCAGGCCCAGCTGAATGCCAGCCTACCCACAGGCCCTGTACAGCTACTTGGTGGTCAACAGTCACAGGCTGAGCCACATCTTTGCCCCTTGTTACATAATTAAGCAGTTGTAATAATTTGCTAATTTCTTTTTATTTTTTGAGGTAGTCTCACTCTAGTCCAGACTGACCAGGAACTCACTCTGTAGCTCCAGGCTGGCCTTGAACTCAGTGATCAGCCTCTGCTTCCATCTATTTATTTGCCTGTGAGTATATGTGTATGTTGGGCACGCCGGGGTCTGCTCTGGCTTGACTGCAAACAGACAGCAGATGTGTCTGCTACTTTTGTGTCTGGCTTTATGTGGGTGCTGGGGAATCACACCCAGGCCACAGGCTTTGCAAACAAGCGCCCCTAACTGCCAAGACGTCTCCCAGCCCAGGGCCTAGAAGTATGCTCATATTTCTGCCTCCCAAGTGCTGGGATTACAGGTGTGCACCGCCATGCTAAACTGAGACATCAATTTATTTTATTGTGTTTTATTTGTGTGTGTGTGTGAACAGGGCTGTATGCTGTTCACACACTGGTGGACTGAGCTACATCGCCAGCATAGAGACAAGGTCTAACGGACGTGTCCAGGGCAGCCTTGCACTCACTCTGTAGCCCAGGCTGGCCTTTAACTTTCAACCCTCCTGCCTCATCCTCTCAAGTAGCTGGGTTAAGGCCTGGTTCAGTTCTTCGTCCATAAATGGGGTTACTCCACTGGCTCTATACATAGGGGACGGTCCATCAGTATTCCGTCATGGATGGTGGAGGAGGGCACAAGGCCCTCAGAGCTCCCTGAGGGGTCACTGGCAGTTAACTGCTGGAGGAAGGCAGAGATTTTCTACAGCAGTGTAGACACAGGCTTCGGTAAATAATCCCCACCCATGCCTGTGCAGAACACACACACACACACACACACACACACACACACACACACACACACGGACATCAAAGTAGATGAGAGGGCTGGAGAGATGGCTCAGCAGTTAAGGCACTTGCCTCCAGTGCCTAAGGCCCCGGGTTCAATTCCCCAGATCCCACATAAACCAGACCCACAAGGTGGTGGCCCTGGTGCGTTTTCTCTCTCTCTGCTTGAAAATGAATATTTTTTTTTAAAAAAGTAAATGAGATACTAGTTGGAGAGAAGAAGGGGTAATGGGAAGAGATTATGATCAAAGTGCATTTCAATCATGTATAAACATTGTCGGTAGGGCTGGGAAGATTGCTCAATGGTTAAGGGTGCTTGCTTGTAAGGAAGGCTTCATGGCCTTGGGTTCGATTCCCCAGCACCCACATAAGGCCAGAAACACAAAGTGGTGCATGTGTCTGGAGTTTGATTACAGTGTGGCAGGAGGCCCAGTCTTACTCATTCTCTCTTCTTTTTAAAATGTTTTTATTTACTTAGAGAGAGAGAGAGAGAAGCAGACAGAGAGAGAGAGAGAGAGAGAGAGAGAGAGAGAGAGAAAATGGGGGTGCCAGGGCCTCCAACCACTCCAGACAAATGTGCCACCTAGTGCATCTGGCTTTACATGCACTGCGGAATTTAACTTGGGTCCTTCTGCTTTGTAGGCAAAGGCTTTAACCGTTAAGCAATCTCTTCAGCCCCCATTCTCTCTTCTTTAGCTCTGTCTTACTCTCTCAAATAAATAAATAAAAAATTTTTTTAAATGCAACAACAACAAAAAAACCCGGGGTGAGGTGGTGCACATCTTTAATCCAGCGCTCCGTAGGCAGAGGTAAGAAGATCACTGGGAGTTTACGTACGGCCAGCCTAGGACTACAGAGTGAGTTCCAGGTCAACCTCAAAAAAACTAAAAAACTGTCTGGTGTGGTGGAACAAGCCTTTAATCCCAGCACTCGGGAGGCAGAGATAGTAGGATCGCCTTGAGTTCGAGGCCACCCTGAGGCTACATAGTGAATTGCAGGTGAACCCTACCTCGAAAAACCAAAATCAATAAATAAAATAAAGGGATGTAGTCCAAGGACAGATGCCCCCCCTCACCTGCTGTTTGGCCTTGCCCAGCATCAGGTCCAGGGCTTGGGCCAGCTCCAGGAGCAGGGCACAGGGCACAGCCGAATCCGTAGCCCCCACAAAGGGGGCTGACCCAGGAGGGAAGAATTTGGAGTCGTAGTGGCAGGCGAGGGTGAGGTGACGAGCAGCTCCTGGGTCGAGTGTGGCCACCACATTTCCAAAGTCCAGTGGTCCCAGGGGGGTGGAGGCTGTGAAGGGATCCAGCTCCACGTGCCAGCCTGCTGTCAGAGCCCGAAGTGTGGCCTCCAGGAACTAGTAGCAAGAGAGAGGTAGGAGGGTGGACAGGGACTGGGGAGGAGGTGGGGAGAAGAGCCATGTGACCAGAGCCATGCACAGCAGTCTGGTGGGCCTCAAAGTCTCTCTCTGGTTTAGGCCGTTCCCTTGACTTACTACTGCTGAGGACCTGCTGGGTGCAAGGTGTGTGGTCACCCTGCCTCTCTTGGCTTTGTTTTTCAAGTTAGGATCTCGCTGTAGCCCAGGCTGACCTGGAATTCACTATGTAGTCTCAAGGTGGCCTTGAACTCACGGTGATCCTCCTACCTCTGCCTCCCAAGTGCTGGGATGAAAGGCATGCGCCACCACGCCCTGTTTTTGTTTTTGTTGTTGTTTATTTTTGTTTTGTTGTACTGGGATGGAACTCAGGGCCTCTTTCATGCTATGGAAATACTGTCATTGAAACACCACAGCCCTTCACTGTGGATTCTAGACAAGCTATTCCTTTTAAGTAGCTCTCATTATGTGCCAAGCCCTATTCTAGGAACTCTGTGGAGTAAGGACTGTGGGTGGTACAATTTACAGATGAGGAAACTGAGTCAGTCAGAGAGGTTACCAAAGGAGTCTAAGTGAGGCAGGCCCAGAACACAGCATCTGGACCGCTCATCACCAGCTCCAAGCCAGCCTGCTTGGGTTCAAATCCCCAGCAGCTGTGGGATTTAACCAAAGCGTATAACCTCTAGGCCTCAGTTTCCCTTTCTACATAATGAAGATTATGGAGCTGTCTGGTGATTGTGTCTGATACATAGTTTTTCTGTTTTTTTTTTTGTTTTGTTTTGTTTTTGACAGGGTTTCACTCTAGCACAGGCTGACCTGGAATGCACTATAAAGTCTTGAACTCATGAGGATCTTCCTACCTCTGCCTCTCAAGTACGGGGATTAAATGTGTGAGCAGCCACATCTGGCTTCTCCTAGTAAATTTTTGGTGGGGGTCAGATAGTAGGTAAGGGGGGTGCACCAGCACGGGACTCCGTCAAAGAGCTCAAGTTGAACCTCTTGGCTCTTTCAGGATCCTGGACAAGTGGGAGGAGGAGATAGGGATTGGAGCTAGGACCCTTTACCTTTCTAACTTGAAGATTACCAGAGCTTCCGGGAGATCGCACGATCAGCAGGGGGCGAAGGAAAGTCCCCCAGAGACGCTGTCCATCCAGCTGGCCCACGACCCTCCGCAGCTTAACTTCTGAAAGGCTTCCAGTCAGCAGGGCCTTGGTTGGAAGATGAGAAAGGAGAGAAACATGAGAGCAACCTCTACTCTGACCTACACTGGGTGCCGTTGCCACCAAGGCCCTTGGAGTCCTCTTGGTAATGAGCGACCTCCAACATCTGAGACAAAATCCTAGACTGGGGACTGGAGAGATGGCTCAGTGGTTAAGGTGCTCTCCTGCAAAGCCTAACAACCAGAGTTGAATTCCCCAGCACCCATGTAGGGCCAGATGCACAAAGTGGCGCATGCATCTGGAGTTCATTTCCAGCAGCTGGAGGCCCAGGCGTGCCCATTGTCTCTATCTCTCTTCTATCTCTCTCTGCTTGCAAATAAATATATCTTAAAAAAAAATCCTAGACTGGGGAACCGTCCCTGGAAGTCCATTAGGCTGATCCTACCAAGAAGCCAAGGAGATGGGGACACTTCAAAGCAGATGACTTGGGGCGTAGAACCCAGAACTCCCAATCTTTTTTTTTTTCGAGGTAGGGTCTCGCTCTAGCCCAGGCTGACCTGGAATTCACTCTGTAGTCTCAGGGTGGCCTCAAACTCACGGCGATCCTCCTACCTCTGCCTCCTGAGTGCTGGGATTAAAGGCATGCGCCACCACGCCTGACTCCAATCTTAATATCCTGACCCCTTCCTTTAAAAAAAAAATTATTTGCAAGCAGAGAGAAAGTATGTATGTGTGTGTGTGTGAGAGAGAGAGAGAGAGAATGGTCGCAACAGGGCCTCTAGCTATTGCAAACAAACTCCAGATGCATGTACCACTCTGTGCATCTGGCTTTCAGTGGGCACTGGGGAATCGAACCCGGGTCTTTAGGCTTTGCAGGTGAGCGCCTTAACCGCTGAGCCATCTCTCCAGCCCCTCTGACCCCATCTTCATTTTGGGGGGTGGGTGGGAGTGAAGAGCTACCATGCCACGCGCCCTGAAGCCTCATCCGGTTGGTTAAGGGGTGCAGATGCGCTCCCACGATGGACACCTTGGACAAGGGCCACGTGCACCGGGGGCTGCGGGTGAGCAGGGTCCCCACGGGGTCCAGGCGCCCTCACCCTCGGCTCTAGGCTCCGGGACAGCTCGTCAGTCCCCCGGTACCAGCCGGTCCAGATGACGTAGAAGGCCGTGGCGGTGGTCAGCACCAGCAGCAGGGGCAGCAGCTGTCCCCGCGGCAACAGGCGGCGCTTGCACGGGGACAGCGACTCCAGGAGGTCCCGGTCCCCCGGGCGCTGCCGCGACCGGCCCCGGCCTCCTCCGGATCGCATCACAGCTTCACCCCGAGACCCGAGAGTCCCGGCCCAGCCGACTCCCAAAACCGACCTGCAGGAAACCAATGGCAACCTCGTAGCTTTCTGATTGACAAACGAGATAGGCTCCGCCTTCTGGCGGCAACAGCCAATCAGCTGCGTCGAGCCGTGCGGAAACGCAGGCCATCCCGTCCACAAGGCCACGCCCATCACGGATGCAGGAGCACGATTGGTTGCTCGGCAGATCAATCAACATGTGAAGCAACAGTCACTGAAGGCGAAAGGGGCGGGGCCTAGCGCTGAAGCGAGAAGCTGATTGGCTACAACAAAGCCACGCCCCCAGCTTCCACGAGCCGGCCGGCGGGTATTTGAAATAAATGGCGCGTCGTTTCTCCGTCCTTCACACTGCGACGCGCCGAAAGGATTTGCCTCAGGCCCCGCTTTTTCCCCTCTCGGCACTCGTTAGCCTCAGCTCCACACGCTCCACACGAATGGCCCCCCACCATGACTCCGGGGTCTCCCCACTCCACTCAATAATTCTCTTGAGGGAAGCGGATCGCTATGACAACAGGCCCCGCCCCCTCCGACCCGGAGGCCACGTCTACGCATACGCCGCCGGAAGCGAGCCGTCGGAAGCGGAAGTTCCGCCTTCGTCCCGTTTAATTCAGAGACCGAAGCAACGCGATAGAGACTGGAGTGATCTGCGAGCGCTGCGGCCGCCACCATGTGAGACGGGGCCGGGCCGTGGCGGCGGGAGGAGAGGGTGGCCGGGGCCCCGGGGTGGAGGCCGAGCTCCTCCAGGGATTAAAAAATAGAAACGCTCATTTTTTTCTCCCGATGATGAGTTTGAGAATGGGCGCGGATGGTTCAGCGGTTAAGGCGCTGGTCTGCAGAGCCTAGCGACCCGGGTTCGAGTCCCCAGTGCCCACATCAAGCCAGATGCAGAGTGGCGCATGCGTCTGGAGGCCCTGATGCGCCCATTCTCTCTATCTCTTTCTGCTTGCAAATCAGTAAATAAAAATATTGTTGGGCTGGAGAGATGGCTCAGCGGTTAAGGCTCTCGCCTCCAATGCCTAAGGCCCTGGGTTCAATTCCCCAGGACCCACATAAGCCCACAAGGTGGTGGCCCTGGTGCTCTCTCTCTCTCTGCTGAAAATGAATAAATATTTTTTAAATAAATAAAATAAAAATATTGCTTTTGAAAAGGAAAACGTTAAAAAAAATACAGGGTGTCTTGGGTTCGAGTCCCCAGTGCCCACGTCAAGCCATCTGCACAAAGTGGCGCGTGCGGCTGGAGGCCCTGATGCACCCAGACCCGTTCATATGAAGGGCGAGCCATCTCTCCAGCCCAGGTTTTAACTCTATAGAGAATAGCCTTTCAGAAAGTATGGGTGATGCAGGGAGGGGCTGGGAGATAGTTCCGTTGGTAAGGTGCTTGCTTCGACCTGAGTTTGATACTCAGAACTCATGCCAAGTGCCAGGTAGAGGCGGAGATAGGTGGATCTCGGGCTTGCTGGCCAGCCAAGCTCACCTGGTACGCGCCAGGCCACTGAAAGGCCAGGCATAATGACACCCCTGCAATCCCAGCCCTGGGGAGGAAGATCAGGGGTTCAAGGCCATCCTGGACTACCTGGGAACCTGGGGGTGGGGTGGGCAGAGTCAAGTCGACATTGCATTGTCCCCCAGGGAGCCAGAAGGATGGGCTAGCCATCAACGGCGTTCCTGGCAACACCAGGTTAGAGCGGGTTTGGGTGGTCGGCAAAGTTGGAGAGGTGTGTTGGAGCCGGGCTGGGTCCCAGCACTGAGGCTGAGGGAGGGTCGCCATGAGGTCCAGACCTGAATGGGGCTCCAGAATGTGCCTGTGGTACGGGAGACCCTGCCTTTAAGAGGAAAGAAAGAAAGGTGTCTGCTGGGCCTTTAGATGGTAATGCCAGGAGAAAAGACCAGGCAGGAGGGTGGGGGTTTGGGGATGATGCCTTGGGCACCCGAGCTTCCAGCCTAACCCTCTCTACCTGTGGGTTCTCTCAGGAGCCTCCTCAACAAACCCAAGAGTGAGATGACCCCTGAGGAGCTGCAGAAGCGGGAGGAGGAGGAGTTCAACACGGGCCCACTCTCCGTGCTCACACAGTCGGTCAAGAACAACACGCAGGTGCTCATCAACTGCAGAAACAACAAGAAGCTCCTGGGCCGAGTGAAGGCCTTCGACAGGTGGGTGACAGGTGGGCACAGGCCCAGCTCCAGAGAGAGAATGGGCACCAGGGCTTTCAGCCACCGCAGACAAACTCCAGGTGCATGCACCAGTGTGTGCATCTGGCTTTTTTTGAGGTAAGGCCTCACTCTAGCCCAGACTGACCTGGAATTCACTATGTAGTCTCAGGGTGGCCTTGAACTCATGGTGATCCTCCTACCTCTGCCTCCCGAGTGTTGGGATTAAAGGCGTGCGCCACCACGCCTGGCTGTTTTGTTTTGTTTTTGTTTTTATTAAATATATTTATTTATTTGAGATAGATATATAGATACATACATAAAAATAAGCATATCAGGGTCTCTTGCCATTGCAAATGAACTCCAGATGCATGCAGTGAGTTCAAGGCCACCCTGGGACTATATAGTGAATTTCAGCTCAGCCTGGGCTACAGTGAAATCCTACTTCGAAAAGAAATCCTGTCAGGCTGGGGTGACCGTCCCGCCAATTGGATAAATGTCATGCCACACAAGGTGGGGAGGGCAAGAGCCTGTCATGGCCCGTGCACGCTGCACCACACACAGAGTACTGTCTCCATTCTGTGAGTAGAGAAAGGAAACTGAGGCACAGAGGGGTGCAGCCCTCTTTCCAAGCCTGGGCTGAGCCCCCGCCTCTCCTCTCCTCCCCGCCAGGCACTGCAACATGGTGCTGGAGAACGTGAAAGAGATGTGGACCGAGGTCCCCAAGAGCGGCAAAGGCAAGAAGAAGTCCAAGCCGGTCAACAAGGACCGCTACATCTCCAAGATGTTCCTGCGCGGGGACTCCGTCATCGTGGTCCTGCGGAACCCCCTCATCGCCGGCAAGTAGGGGCTCCTGGCTGCCTGAGCCTTCTGCCCTGCCAAGTGATGTGATGGGAATAAAAGTCTGGATTTGTTTTCTTCCTAGTGGTATCTCTGCTCCCAGGCCTGTGAGCCGTGTGGGGAGGCTCCGGGAGGGACATGGAGCTCAGGTTTGACCAGGACCCCTGAGGAAGTGAGCCATCATGGCTCTGCCCCACTCAGGAAGCCAGCAGCATAGATGAAGCTTGCCTCAGAGGAACCCATGTAACAGTATCAGGCGTGGGGCCAGCAGTTAAGAGACCCCGTGCACGCATGAATCCGATCCCCAGCGCCCATGTGAAAAGCCTTCTATGCGTGTACACCGGTCCTGAGGGAGGTGGGGACAGTGGAGTCACGGGAACTCACTGGTTAGCCAGCCTGATCAGAACACTGCAGACCAGGTTCAGAGAGACAGGAAGGACCCCTGGGGCTCTGGCTGTGCAGTGTGTGCCTAGTGTGTGTGCACACACCACATATACAATGTATTTCCACACCAACAAAGGAAAAAATGCAGGCGAGGATAGCAAGCTTTTTTTCTCAGCACTGAGGAGGCAGAGAGGAGAAGATCCTGGGGCCTCCAGCCCAGAGAGAGACCCTGTCTCACAAAACGAGGATGTGCTCCTGGAATACCCTTGAGGCCCTCTTGAGACACACACACGTTTACAAAAATGACATCAGTAAGTTAGCCTCAGCAGACATCCATCCCTCAAGTGCCTCTGTCCCACACCACCACGCCTGGTCTTTTCCCTTAGTTGTCCAAGCTGGGGTTTTTGTTGTTAATTTGTTTTTGTTCTTTTTTTTTGCTGCTGTTTTTCGAGGTAGGGTCTCCCTCTAGCCCAGGCTGACATGGAATTCACTGTGGTCTCAGGATGTCCTTGAACTCACGGTGATCCTCTACCTCTGCCCCGAGTGCTGGGTTTAAAGGCCTGTGCCACCGTGCCCAGCTCTCCAAGCTGGTATTGAATTCACCCTGTATCCCTGGCAGGTTTGAATTTGGGATCTTCTTTGCCTCAGCCTCCTGAGTAGGTGGGACAACAGATTTCCACCACCATGCCCAGAGAGCTGCCTCATTTTACAGATGAGAGAGCTGAGGCTCAGAGGGCAGGTGACTGGCCCAGAGTCACCCAGCTAGAACTGATGAAGCAACAGCCAGGCGCTGGCACAGACTGGCAGGTAGAGGATGAGGCTACAGGTCCCCGTGGAGACAGTGCTGTGACAGGAGCTGGCCCAGGCTCGGTGGACCACACAGGCCGGCTGACACCAGGCAGTGAAAACTGGTTTGCTTGTTTTGCGTCAGGTTGCAGTTCTGGGCCTCAAGCCCATTTTTTTTTTGTTTGTTTGGTTTTTTGGTTTTGGTTTTTCGAGGTAGGGTCTCGCTCTAGTCCAGGCTGACCTGGAATTCACTATGTAGTCTCAGGGCGGCCTTGAACTTACGGCAATCCTCTTACCTCTGCCTCCCGAGTGCTGGGATTAAAGACTTGTGCCACCATGCCCGGCAAGCCCATTTCTTATCTCTTCACCATCCAGCTGGCCCAAACAGTCTTGCTGTGTAGCCCTGGCTAGCCCAGACGTCACCAATGTAGACCAGGTTAGCCTCAAACTTCCTACAGTCTGTCTGCCTCACGTGCTTTCTGACTGTTGCCTCCCATGGGGGACTGGAGGCAGGCTGACTGGCCATTCTGAGCACACATTGAGCAGTGTCCCAGCAGTAACTGAGGGTGCAGGTGGCAGATGAGGAAACTAAGGCACAGACCAGTTGGGAAATTCTTGTTTCCAGGTTGGCCTCACTGATCCTCCTGCCACACCTGCCTTGACATGACTATCTCCATGTTGCTTTTCTAGAGAGACCGCACATTCACACAGCAGTTTTAATGTGTATAGTGGCAGCACATGGCTCACAATGAACAAGAACACAGAACTCCCCACAGGTCACCTCAGCCATTCAACCCACAAAGACCAGCAGCTTGATTTCCTGGGGGCAGGGAGGGGCTTCACCTGCCAGGCACATCTGTCCAGAGAGCCCAGGGGAAAAACAGCACCCAGGTACCAATTTAGGAGTCAAGGCCTTTGCATGTGTGTAGGTCAGTCATTTGGGATACAGTCCCCAGGGGTCACCCATCCTCTCCCCAGCCTGCAGCGGGCCTGGCCGGGCTGGACAGGCTTGTACATGCTCCTCACTGGATCTTCCTGTCTCCTCGGCCTCTCCCCTCCCTCCAGCCCCATCCCCTAACACCCAGTCTCCTGAGTGTACCCAGAGTCCAAGGGCTTCTCACCCCTCCTCTCCAACCCCCTCCTGCCCCTAATCACCTGTCCCCGCAGGGCAGATGGAGGGAGCCCATGGGACTGACACTTGCCTCCCCATCTGCGGGTCCAGTTAAAGGCTCCCCTAGTCCATTCCTAGCCACGGCCAAGCCTCGGCCTGGGTTTCTCATGGCTTCAGTGTCCCCGCAGAGGACACTGGCCACCTCAGTTCCTTTTCAAAAGCCATCGCGTGTCAAATACATAGCGCACAGTCCCCGGGGCCCCCCACACAGGGCGGGCACACAGTAGGCACTCAACAGACACCAGGGTCCCATTACCTAGCAGTAACTTTCCGAGACCCGGCTGGCCTCGCCCACAAGCCTGGGCGGCGTCCCCAAGGACAGAGCGCGGCCCATGGGGATCTCATGAGCACCGGGGCACAAGGGCACGGCCCGGGCGGCGGGCTCCTCGCTGAGGCTGAGCCGCAGGCGGCGGTGCTGCCAGCGGCGCCGGATCTCCGACTGCACCTGCAAGGATGGCGCTGAGCGGTGGAGGCAGAGGCGGCGGTGTTGTTGCAGTTCCAGGCGTGGCCACCAGGGGCGCAGCGCCGCAGTTCCGGGCGCGGCCACCAGGGGCGCAGCGGGCCTCTTCCCTTACCTCCTTATTGACGAAGCAGTAGAGCACGCTGACCAGGAAGCCCTAGGGCAGGTGCACAGGTTAGATGGCGGGTGTGCAAAGCATTGGAACCCCGTGAACAAGCACTTCTGCTGAAGCCCCCCTGAGCCTACTGAGGTCACCTGCTCACTGGCTTCCACTGTCCTAAATGGCTAAGAGAACCAAGGAGTGAGGATGGGGGTGCTGGGAAGAGGGCCCAGTGGGGAGATTCACTTGCTTGCAATGTCTGATGCCCTGGGTTCAATTCCCAGGTCGCCTGCATAAAGCAAAAAGTGGGGCGAGTGGCTGGCGATTCTTTTGCAGCAACAAAAGAGGAAAACTTCTTTTTTCCCCCCATGAGGAAAGTCATTCTTTGCTTTTAAATCTGCCGGCAAGCTGCTTAACCCCTCTGTGCCTTCCCCTGGAAAATGGAACGTCCCAGGGCAGTGGGAAGAATAGAAGTATTAATTTGCAAGGAGCTGAGATGTCTACACCATACTGTTTCTCTCCTCCCTTCCTCTCCAGGGTCTCAATGTAGCCCAGGCTGGTCTTGAATTTACCAGGTAGTCAAAATAACCTAAACAACTGATCCTCCTGCTTCCACCTCCCAAGGGCTTGGACAGGGTTTTGTTCATGCCAGGCAAGCATTCTACCAATTGAAATACATGTCCACTCCACCCCTTGGCTTTTGGAGATTGCTTTTTGCATGTGTATACAGTGTGTATGAATGTTCGCGCGTGTGTGTGTGGGGGGGTAATACTTTATAAACTGATTCATCTCAGCCCCAATAAATCAGTCTGTAGAACAAGCTGGCCCTCCACATGAGATCCTCCTGCCTCGGCCTCCCAAGGCTGGAGTTACAGGCTTGAACCACCACGCTTAGCTTTAACAGATTCATTTTAAAGTCCATTGTTGTTGGGGGGGGGCATGGAGGTGCAGGAATGAGGACCTGAACTCAGATACCCAGCACCTCACAGAAACTGGGCCCCGTGGAGGTGTGCACCTGCAGTTCAAGTAGGGAGACAGATAGTCCCATGGGCTCACTGGCTCGTTTCACTGAATCAGGTGACCTTTTGGTTCAGCAAGAGACCCTGTCTCAATCAATCAATCAATCAATCAAATAGGAGCCCAGCACAGCGGTGCCCACCTATAATACCAGCGCTTGGGAGGCACAGGTAGGAGGATCGCTGTGAGTTCGAGGCCACCCTGAGACTACATAGTGAATTCCAGGTCAGCCTGGGCTAGAGCGAGACCCTACCTCCAAAAACCAAAATAATTTAAAAAATAATAAATGAATGAAACCCATTGTGTCCTTGCCCCCTAGTCAGTGGCTGCCCTGCGCATCTGTGGGGAGACGACCCCAAGTGGGAGAGTGGAGTCCCACCACCTCCCCGACCCCCTTCCCCCCCTTCCAGCACCTGAAATGAACTTAGAAAGATCTCAAAGCCCAGCTTGGCGAAGCGCAGGGCGCCCCGCGCCTGTTCCTCAGTCACGGGCGCAAACACCACCTCATGGACACCCAGCAGGGGCACGAGCGTGAGCGTGGATCGAGCCAGCCTGCGCACAGAGGGAGACACCCCGGGGTGTCCACGTCCACGTCCTCCTCTGGAACCCCCATCCTCCCCGCCCAGGGACCCCACCAGCACCTCACTTTACCTCAATCGGTAATCTGGGCAGCGCATCTGCCGCGTCCTTAGCTTGGATACGAGGATTGCAAGGATGCGGATGAAGATGAGGAAATTAATCTGCGAGGAGAGAGACACTGAGCCAAGACGCCATCCCGATTCTGGGAGGCTACAGGTGGCTCTCCACTTCCCCGAAGGGGGAAATCCCTGAAGACGGCCTGGAAGAAGCGGGGGACCCGCCCATACCAGGATGGTTATTAGAATGGGGGTGCGGATAATCCACCAAATGGCCTTGACATCATTGCGCTCCCAGCACCTGGAGAAGGCAGGGTAAGACTGAGACAGAAAAACTAGAAGCACCGCAGGTTCAGTAGCCAGATCTCCCCCACCCCTTACCCACATTATTTCAAAGCCCACCCATTAATATTAGGGCTCCCCACCCCGAACCCCCTATCCTGGAATATTTACAGGCCCTTAACTTCTTCCCAACCCACCCACCCACCTTCAGTCGGAGCCCCACAAGCCATCCTCCTGTTCCAACATTTCCCCGCCCACTTCCCTCGTAGCTCCTCCCACCTGCCAGGCCCCGCCCCCAGGCCCCTCGACTCACTGCGTGTTCTCGTATAGGTACCTGACGATCACCCAGGGAATGACGAAAAGCGCGGGGGCCCCTGTGCAGACCCCGACCCCCGCCCCCCACCCCGCCGCAGCTGTCAGCGCGCGCAGGGCCCCTCCAGGCCCAAGACCCGCCGGATGGGGTGGGAGGGATGGGGGACATGCCGGGAGGGACAATCAAGGAGCCCGAGGCGCGCAGGGTGGGTAGGGGGTCCAGGGGCAGAGTCGGGGCTCACCCCAGCCCAGGAGCACGTAGCAGCGGAAGTGATCCTCCTCCGAGCCTCCTACCAGCACCAGCAGACGGTGCAGGTACACCCCCTCCACCAGCAGCCACGTATAGTTGGCACCCACGCAGTACTGGGTCATGACCTGGGCCGTGCGACAGGCGGCCAGGGCCTATGGACCCATAGAGCCCCGAATCAGGGTGCAAGAGGTCCACAGGACACCCCCTCGCTTCATTCCATTTATTCTCTCTCTCCTCCTTGCACTGTTGGGGATGGAACCCAGGGCTGCACATATTTTAGGCAAGAGCTCTACCGCTGGGTCACGCCCCCAGCCCCTCACTGTGGGTTCTAGACAAGTGATCTACCCCTGAGCCCTGCCCCCAGCCCCTCACTGTGGGTTCTAGACAAGTGATCTACCTCTGAGCCACGCCCCCAGCCCCTCACTGTGGGTTCTAGACAAGTG
>PVHP010015563.1:0-37271 GCA_004024765.1 Zapus hudsonius
CTAACCAGGGCCTGACCAGCCCGTCCCAGAGCCTTGGATTTCAGACATACACAAGTGAATTCTTTACCCATTAATCGATGTAAACTCACTTAATCTGGGTTCTTCAATATATTTGAGTAATTGTCTTCAACATGGACTTGGCGTATTTATATATAACTTTCCACAAAAGTGCATTCTAAGTATCGAGAGCCCATGTGGTCTGGATTAGGGCTAAGAACGAGGCCTGAGACACCGGCTGTGCACACTCAGGGAGGTGACAGGCAATGGCAGTCCCTCCTTGGGCTGCTATAGCTGGACACCTGGCCTTCCTCATGGGTACCTACCTGCCATTCTTTTTTTTTTTTTTGCGGTGCTGAGGACCGAACCCAGGTAAGCACTTTCTAGGTAAGCACTCATCCACTGAGCTAAATCCTCAACCCCTTACCTGCCATTCTTTCCTGTGTCAGGGGCCAGTGTTATCAGCACCCGATGTTCTGAGACCTATGAGACCAAGACAGCCCTCCTCAGCCTCTTCGGCATCCCCTTGTGGTACCACTCTCAGTCACCCCGCGTCATCCTCCAGGTGGGCACCCAGGGAGAAATCAGTGGGGGATTCCCCCCTCCCATCATCCAGAGCTGGATTCAGGGCCTTACCCTGACGTGTCCCCCATCTCCTCCAGCCAGATGTGCACCCAGGAAACTGCTGGGCATTCCAGGGACCCCAGGGCTTTGCTGTTGTCCGCCTTTCTGCCCGCATCCGCCCCACAGCTGTCACCTTAGAACATGTGCCTAAGGCCTTGTCACCCAATAGCACCATCTCCAGTGCCCCGAAGGACTTTGCCATCTTTGTAAGTATTCAGGTTAGGTGAGGTTAGTGGGAGGTTCTGGTTGGGCCACTCTGGCAGTGGGGAAGGAAGTGGAGATAGCGTGACACTGGCACCTGAGGCCTAGCTGTCTCGGGCTGAGAAGAAGACACCGAGGCCAGAGTGAAGTGACCTCTATCCCTGTGCACTCCTTCGCAGGGCTTTGATGAGGACCTGCAGCAAGAGGGGACACTTCTTGGCACATTCACCTATGACCAGGACGGGGAGCCCATTCAGACCTTCTTCTTCCAGGTACAGGATTGTCGCTCCTCACGCTCTTAGCAGGCTTCAGGCATCTTCCCTGAAGGCACTCTGCCAGACACAGGGTTCAGAGACAAGCCCTGTCCTCCTTCCCCACCTCAGCTCAGGGTACAGGTGACCATTCTGTACATGGCACAGAGAAGGGTTCCTGCCAGAATGGCAGCATCCAGAACTTTCTGAGCAGAGCACTACTGAGGTGAGGGGTTGAGGTGACAAGAATGCCACTCTGAAGAGTGTTTGAATTGAGCAGTGTGTGTCAGGGCAGCCAGTTGGGGTCTCAGGTAGTGCCTCGTGGGTTTCAGGTCTCCTAGACTCAGTACTGGAGTGCTGGCCTAGCATTTCTGAGGGCC
Source organism: Zapus hudsonius (assembly GCA_004024765.1). Lineage (NCBI taxonomy): Eukaryota > Metazoa > Chordata > Mammalia > Rodentia > Dipodidae > Zapus > Zapus hudsonius. Next base: position 1,454 of record PVHP010015563.1, read on the forward strand.
TACATTCCATCCCTGCGCTGTGTGAACCAGGGGTGAGCGGCACACACTTATAATCCTAGCACTGGGAAGGCAGAGGATCATAAATTTGAGGTCATCCTCAACTGCATAGTTTATTTGAGATCAGCTTGGGCTACACTGAAAATAAATAAATGCAGATTACTAGCCTCCCTGGAGCTGATGAGACCTGAGTACCTGCCTTCAAACAAACCAAAATACCTAAGAATAATTTAAAAGGGGATTTATTTGGCTCATAGTTTAAGATATTTCAGCCCATGGGTTGGGCAGAACACCATGGTGACAGGAACATGTGGCAGAGAAGGTTCTCTACCACCACATAGTGGAAGGGAAGTAGAGGGAATACAGGAAGGGCCAGGGCCAGATAGAGCCCCCAAGGACATACTCTCAGTGACCTGCTTCCTCCAGCTAGGCCCTACCTAGTTTCTGCAATCCCTCAAAATAGCGCCACCAGCTGGAGACATGAGTGCCTATGGGGAGGGGAGGAAAACCCCTAACAGTGGTGCTATGAACAGGGGCTCAAACCTTGTGACCTTTGGGCAGTTTTTTTTGTTTTGTTTTGTTTTTCGAGGTAGGGTCTTGCTCTAGTCCAGGTTGACCTGGAATTCACTATGTAGTCTCAGGCTGGCCTTGAACTCACAGCAATCCTCCTACCTCTGCCTCCCAAGTGCTGGGATTAAAGGCGTGCATGCGCCACCATGCCCGGCTCCTTTGGGCAGTTTTGAAATAGGGTTCTTGCTATGTAAACTGAGTTGGTGTGGTACTCACTGTATGGCCCAGGCTGGTCTTGAATTTGTGATAATCCTCCCATGTGCTGGGATTTCAAGTGTGTACCACCATGTCCAGTTTTGTGTGTGTGCCTGCCTGCCTGCCTGTCCGTAGGTGCTGGGGATGGAACCCAGGGCCACACCCCTCAGCCTAACCAAGACACTGTGGCTTTTAGGCATAGAATACAGGCTATATAGGCATTTGAGAAAGAAGGGAACTCTATGCACTGATGATGCTGAAAGCAACTATGAGTGAGTTCATTTTAGTCTTGAACTGTGCTAGTCTTCAGTACCCAGACTATTCACAAATGGCCTGAGGCCAGGGCCTGCCCTATAGGAACCTTGAAGCCCCTGAGGTCTTTGTTTCGGGCAAAAATAACTGCTCCAGGAGAGAGAGAAGCTTTTGAGGTCCAGTTCCCTTCAGAGCCACAAGGAGAGGGAATCATCTGAATGGAAGGGTGGCTGTAGCCCCAACTCACCTTCTCTGGTCTCAGTAGACTGACAGTCAACCTTCTCTACCTAGGTCACCAAAATGGCTACGTACCAGGTGGTAGAACTTCGCATCCTGACCAACTGGGGCCACCCTGAGTACACGTGCATCTACCGCTTCCGGGTGCATGGGGAGCCTGCCCACTAGCCCTTCAAGATCTTGTGCCTGCAGCCAGCCACCTGGGAGGCCCGGCCCTTCCAGCATCTCTGCTCTAGGAGCAGGTGCACAGCACCCCGCCTCTGTACCCATTTGCTTGAGCAGCACGCTTACTTCCAGGAGCAAGAGGAGGCCTGGCCCCAGGGAGATGATGAAGCATGTGCAGGGATGTCCTCTGCACGATGGGGCAGCTTGAGGTGGCCAGCTGCTCCACCAGTTCCCTTAGTCCTCCCTCTTGAGCTAGGTACCTCCACAGGGTGTATATATGTAGCATACTTTGGGGGACTGGGTGGTGGGGAGGTGAGGCCAACTGCCCTTGTAAAGGGTGGAGGGCCTGGCACCAGGGAGTTCCTGGTGGACAGAGTGGAAGAAGCAGGTGCCAAAGCCATGGGCAGATGGAGCCAGAACCCTGGGAGGTGAGCTGGGTGAGGAGGGTGCTCAGCACCAGGCAGCTGGGGCTGTCCCCAGAGGGACCTGTAGAGCATTGCTGTGCTCTTGCATGGTGGGTGCTATGGCCCACAAGGTCTGAAGGGCAGAGGTAACCACGGGCTTCTTGCACCCAGGAGGGAACCAGATTCTGGGTGCCTCTGAGGGCTGCTGCTTGTGCAGCCTGGAGGAACCACTGCTCTCTTCCTGATGTGGCAAGGGCCCACGCTGCACTGCATTCCTGTTCCAGCGCAAGCTTCCCACGTTCCCCAGGCTCTGGGGTAGGATAGAAGGGAGGGGAGCACAGGACATCCCAGGTTCTGATACAGTGCCCATGGCCAAGGTGTTGAGTCGGGGACCACACTAGACTGTCCCTATCCAGTCGGGCCGAGAGATTCCGTTTCCTTTCTGGCTCCTTCTGTATGGTGGCGGTCTGGCGGACCCTGGGAGGGAGGCTGGCAAAAGTTACCCTATGTGAGGAGGAAGAGGGGGACTTTTGGACTGACAAGCCCTGCTGTACTATGTATATACTTTTCAAAGTCTTTTTTTTTTTCCTTAACTGAAAAGCTACAGGCTTGATTCCTAGCCCCATTCTGGGGGCACCAGGTGGTACCTAGTTCCTGGATGCTGAGGGGCTTGGTCCTGGCCTGTGGGGAGGGTGGTTCTGCTGAAATGAAGCGGCTTCTGAATCACCCTGCCCAGGCCATTGCCACCGCGGGCTTGTTTTGCGCTCTCCTGTCACAAATGCTGCACTGTTGGTTCTGAGTATTTTTTTTAATCTCTAGACTCTATGCCTATGCAAAAAATAAAGGGTGAACCAGGATCAATGGCATGTGGTTTCTCTCTGCAACTGTACATAGCAGATGCTTTAGGGAAATAAGAGAATGAATTCTTAGCTAATCCAGTGAACTCAGGCTTTTAGTTAAAATCCAACTGGGATGGACTTGGGACCAGAGGTAAGGCCCACCCAATTTTTTTTTTTTTGAGGTAGGGTCTCACTCTAGCCCAGGCTGACCTGGAACTCAATATGTAGTCTCAGGGTGGCTTCAATCTCGTGATCCTCCTACTTCTGCCTCTGTACTGGGATTAAAGGTGTGCGCCACCACGCCCGGCTCCCACCCACTGTTTCTGAGCTTGAGGGTTGGCAGGAGGAAGTGTGATGCTTTAGGAACTGTTAGCAATACCCTCATCCTGTCTCTGCCATTGGGCAAAGGAAGGTCATGTGCTAAAGGAAGCAGGTTCCTTGAAGGGCCAGGTTCCTCCAGGAAGAGGCCCTGACCTGGGAAACTGGCTGCCTCGATTCAGCGCACAGTGGTTCCCAGCAAGACAGAGTCCTTCTTATTGACCATGGCACCTTTCCCAGGGCTAGTCCTTGCCGTGGCTGAGGGATGTGCAACAACGGAACCAGAAGGCCCTGCGTGGAACCCAAGCCTAGCCAGGAGATATGAGCCTAGAGTTCAGGGACAGCTGGGCCTGTGCTCCCACCTCTTGGCACCCACCCCTAGGGTGCATATAGCCCTGATTTCCAACAACATGAAGAGCCCTGAACAAATAGAACCCCAATAGACACAGCCCTATAGCTTGCCACATACCATCAGGGCTCAGTGCCTCTGCCCATATTCAAATCTTGCTGCCTCCCCTCAGGATCTAACCTTCAGATTGTCTTCTCCGTGACATTCCCCACCCCTGCACTGTGGCACTTTCCTGTAACTTCAGTGCTAGGACCAACGAGCCCAGATAGAAGCGTGTGACTTGAAGATCTAGCCACCAGCATCCTCCGCCATCCTCGTCCTTGTTGAGCGTGTCACAGCACCAGCTATACACAGGGAAGGCTCAGGCTTGCCCTTGAACCAACAGATAACTTTATTCTTTATCAACTACAAATGGGCTGGTATTTTGTTCCAGATGAAGAGCTGGGAGGGATGAGGCTTGTGGATCTTTAGTCCTGTTAATGATAGTACAACACTGAATTCAGTCAGCTCCCTGCTGGCAGTGGGTGGGGTCCATCCAGTCCCACCTGCAGAAGGTTAGAGACTGGGGTGGCAACCATGGTTCCTGAACACAGAATAGTTCTGGTGAAGACTGTTTAAAGGGGGAGAGTTCAGATGAAATACAGTCCACTGTGGTCAAATGTGGTAGACCAGTCAGCACATAGCCCTGGCTATGTCTTATGCTACCATCCTGGAGCCTCTCACTGTGAAGGCATCGGCCTAAGGGAGCCAAAGCCACAAGGAGCAGGCAAGACAGCTGAACAGCAGACAGGACTGCAGGTCAGAAGACAAGCCACAGCTGGCCAGGAAAGCTGCTGGATGAAGGCTGGCAAAGGAATCCATATCCACTGGGGAGAGCCCCTCCCTGAGCTTCAGTTTCTTTAGGTACTGAGTGAACAGTGCCCACCTCAGAGATGGCAATGGTGACAAGTGAGCCCACCAGGTGCCCAGTCACATGGCAGGCCAAGCTTCTTTTGGCCCGCTCAGGGCACCAGGACCTCCCTCAAGCCCATTGAGTCCACTCAACCCTGACGTAGGGATCTGCTTCCTGCTGCAGATGAAGGCAGTGGGTTCACAGACAGCTGGTGGAGGATCCACATCTGCCTCATGTGGAAGTTGGACCCCTGGCAGCCTTGCCCCGAGCTGCCAACAGGTCTTCAAGGGCAGGCAGAAGCACAGCGTCCCCCAGGCAGCACCTCCACCTGGAGGACTGGGCGGGAGCACAACACTGGCAATGTGGAACAAACTTTTAAGTGCTGGTTGGTCAGTCCGTGGCCACGGGCAGTGCTAACTAGAAACAGCTGGAAGGAAGGGAAGACAGGGACCAGAGGACAGGAGAGGGGAGGGGAGGTGGGACTGAAGGGACCCAGCCAGCTGGGTGTATGCCCTGGCTGAAAGGGAACACCTCAGCCTGAGGCCATGGTGCAGTCCCTCCCTCAACCCAGGCAGCAGTGCTTCTGGGGGGCGCTGGACAGGTAAGAGTGTCACTGTCACTTGCTCTTGTGCACCCCAAGAGGGACTTCCAAACTTGGGTTCAAGCCCTCCCCTGTAAAGCCATGGCTGCAGCAGCCATGCTAAGAGCAATGTGGGGAAAGATGAGCTAGAAAACCTGATCCCACAAAGGCCCAGGAGGAGTCTAGAAACCAGTACCCCAGGCTCAGCCAGAGGTCAAAGTCCAAGCAGGAGGGGCCTCCAGGCAGCCAGATGGACAGAGGCCAAAGCAGCCAGGGCCAGCCAGGCAAGCACAGGATTGTCTCCAAGGGGAATCCCACCAAGTTCTTTGGATAGGTGGCAAAGGTCAAGAGCCAGTGTGGGCAGTCCCACAAATGCTGTCACCACCCCTCCACATATCACAGGTACCAGTGAAGGGCATTTGGCATTATCTGCCTGGGGGCTTAAGAGGGAAAGGAGAGAAAGGAGGAAGCTACCACTTTCTCCCAGTTAGACCCCCCCAAATCTTAGATTAGGGGATCGCTGCTCTGGCAGAAGCTACTGAATTCCAGAGGCCCTTGAGCCTAAGGGTCAGCCTGTGGAAGCTGAGAAGAGAAATGGATCAGGGAAGACAGGTGCCTTAGGCTCCTGACATCCCCTAAAGGCTCCGAGGATCTTACTGAGATAGACAGTCAGACAGACAGGAAGACAGGCAGCTCCTGGAGGCTGGTGGCCAGTCAGAAGGAAGCAAAGGAGACTGACAGGGAACTGGCTGGCTGCACTCCTTCCTCTCATAAACACCCACGCAGCCACACTAGAGACAGAGATATATAATAAAAAGAATAAAAACTAGGGGCCCAGATGTACAAATGATGTGTGAGTGAGGAAGGAGGCAGGTCAGTCCTCAGCAAATCTGGTCCTTCCTCAGCTTATAAATTATTACCCCCTGGAAAATGGGGGTAGGTGACAAGGAGTCTCTGGCTGTGGCCTGGGGGTGGACGAGTGGTGATTAGAGCTGCTCTGTCCAGCTAGTGAGCAGTGGCCAGTGAGGATCCCACAGGTGGTCAGGGCGGGCCAAGGGAAGATTCAGCAGCCGCTGGCAGGAGTCACACAGGCTCCTTGGGACTTCACCTTGTGGCGCTGGCCTCCTCGTCGTCGGCCCCCACTGCTGGGCTTAGGCTGAAAGAAAGAAAGTAGGCACTTGAGAAGTGCTGGCTCTCTGGAGCATGACCAGACAGCAGACTGGGCCCTAGCTTGGCCATGAGTTTAAAAAGGTAAAATGGAGTTCTCCTGCTGGCAATGGTACTGGACACATGTAATGGCAATCAGAGAAGCACAGAGTGAAACAGGAACCAACAGTTAGCACAGCTGACTGTAGAGGGGGGCTCAGAACTAAAAGAATCAGCGTCAAGATGGGGAGGGGGGAGAGAATAGTTCCTGTGCAAGGGTGACAGACCCAGGAAAAGCCTCTTGTTCCAGACAGGCCAAGGGAAATATGACACTGGAGATAAGCAACAAGGAGAGGGGCACCAGGTCCTTGTTAGGCCAGGAGAGAACCGGAAAGAGCAGGCAGGACAGCGAGGAAGAGTCCCACACAAGGGGTGGCAGTGTCTCTCAGGCTTGATATACTGTAACGAGTCCAGATAACACTTGCACACTCACAAGAACTTGACTATGAAAGGAGAGAACCTTGGCTGGGCGTGATGGCTCATGCCTATAAGCCCAGAACTAGAAGGGAACCTTGACATTTTTTTCTATTCTATTCATTAAAACCAAATGCTACCCGGGACCAATTAGACTGATTTTTCTGTGGGCCAATCTTACAGGTTGAAAATTACTGGCTCACATAAGCCAGAAGTTCTCAAAGCACTTCTCCCTACGATTGGGCTCTCCAGCAGTCACCTCCTGGGAATCAGCCCTGCCCTTCCCACTGCCCCCCACCCAAGGCCAGGGAGTGCCCATGCTCACCTGTGGCTGGAGAGCACTGGATGCAGCTGCCTGCCCGGTCCCTGGAGAGGAAGCTTCATCTCCAGGTGGGGGGGCACCCACTGCCGGCCCACCAGACGGGCCCCCCTCTTCTCGTTTGGTCAGGGGGCCCTTTTTTGTCGACTGCATTTTAATCTGCTGGGGCTTGGAGTTCATGGGGGAGTTGTTGGTGGTCTGGAGGAGCTAAGGAAGCCAAAGGGGCAGTATGAGGTGAGTTGCCTGCCCTGTGTCTGTGACACTTTTCTCGGGGCTTTCCTATTCCCTGGAGTGCAAGGCAAATGGCAGGAGGACCATGCTAGGAGGCGGTGGTCTTTCTGTCCCCACTCCCAGGCCAAGACTGCCATGGTCCTGGGGCTGTTGCCTCACTTCCTGCCTCTCCTCACTTAGAAAGGCTCTGTTCCTTTCTGGGCCTCCGAACTCCCTGCACCTTCATCATCCTGCACTCAGCCCAACTCCTGGGTGAGTGGCCAGGCTACCCAGAACTTGCTCTGAGCATTTTAACTTTAAGCCTCCTGAAGAGAATCATCAGCTGCAAATATCTGGAGTCTATCTATCAGAAATCATTCAAGCTACCACTCAGGAGCAACTGATACACAAGTTTCCCTGTGGACAATTCAATCCAAAGAAGAGGCCCAGCTGGACCCACCACTATAGTGGTGCAGCAGCCTCTGCCCAGTTCTCAGCCAGCCTAGGCAGGCAAGCAGGCTCTCCAGAAGATGGAGTGCCAGAGTCTCGGTGGACAGGCCTAAGGCTCATCCCACCATCTCAGACATGTGGAGGCCACTTCCTCCTCTGCATGGAACAAGGGTCAAAACAAATGTTCCTGGTGCTTCCTGGGGCAAGGAAGGTCACTCCAACCATACCTTGGTGATGGTGCCAACAGCCTTGGTGCGGCCTTCCCGGAACACTAGCCTCTGGTCTATGTGCAGGTACTCAGGGGTTTTGATGAAGCGGAAGTGAACAGTGGCCTTGTCCCCTGTGCGTAGACAGTCTTTGTCCATACTCAGAATGGTGGCTGTCTGCCTGATGCTTCCACAGTGTACTGTCAAGGGAGTCGGGAGGTTAAGACATGCCTGATGTGACTTACAGCCTCAGGACAAGGGCAGGCAGTGAGTAAAAGCATGAAATAGGCTGATTTCCAGTGCAGGGCAAGACCTCCTGGGGTCAGATGCATCAGGGTGGCTGGGGGATACTTACTCCTGCCTCCGACCCCCATCTTTCCTCTCCCCAGACCCATACCACAGGGCTTCTGTCTGCATATGTGCCTCCTCCCTGGAGGGAGGAGCTCTTGCCCATCTCAGCTTTGTTCCCAGCACTCAGCAGTCATGGCTGAAGGAATATTTGCATGTGAGGGCCTTGAGGACAAGCCTGGCCTTCAGAGTTCTCAATGGGCAACTATGAGACTAAAGCTCACGAGCAGAACTGATAACATCACTAAACAGGATGAAGATGTGCCTCTTGGCTGTAGCTGGAACCATAGGCTTGAGTTGCAGGAGCTCCTTTTGGAGGCTGGGGGCAGGTGTGGCATTAGCACAGAGCCCCCAGGGACAGTAGTGCCTTAGACACCTACCCATGGCCTGGTAGCGTGGGCTAATTGTGGTGGGATGGTGGAGGACAAGAATCTCAGCCTCAAATTCCCAGGAGGCTTGGGGATTCAAACGTGGAGAAACCATCACCATGCCTTTCCGGATGGACGAGCGCTTGATCTGAAAGAAAGAGGGAATGGCAGAGCTTAGGAACAACGGTGTCTTCCAGGGTCACTTTCTGGTTCTGGAGAGCTAGAAGTCTCTCTCCGAATGGGGACCACCTCAACTCAGCCCTGCCTCTCTGCCCCTTCTGGAGCAGACAACGCAAGGCAGGCTCAGTGCTGTGCAAGAAGCCCTGCTGTTCCTGTGGGGTAGGAAAGGCTTCATATAGGAACTGTCTTTCTAGCTGCTGGGACTTGAGGATGGGTGAGGAACACGAGCAGGCAAGCAAGCAGGTCGAAGAAATGGAGGAGCATGACCTGACAGTGGAACTGACCGAGTCCTATTTCCCTGGTCAATTTGGTTCCAGGAAGACAGGGGGCCCCAGAGCCAGCATTCACCCCAAGCCCCGAAAGACTGAATGGAAAGAGGACTGGCCTAAACACCACCGAACCTATGCAGCCTGCCCCTTCACACAGCAGGGACACTCCTGTTTAACCTTACTGCAAACAATGGGCACCTGCTCAGGCCCCAGGGTCCCTGGCTTAGGCACCAACTTGCATGTTTTGGACAAGAAACTGGGCTCTGAGCCTGTTTCCCCACCTTGCTGAGGGGCCACAGAACTGGAGATAGTAAACAAAGTGCCTGACCTAAACTCACAATGGAACCTGAGGAGAGTTTCTAGAATTATCCCACTCACCTTCTTCAGTGCAAAGGAGGCCGTCTGGCCCCCCCGAACCTCCTTAACAGGCATGCGCTTGCGATGGATTGACTTGACAGCAATGGACAGGAAGTTACCCAGAGGGTCTGGGCCAAGCAGCAGTGTGTCATTCAGCTTGATGAGGCCCCTCAGTGTGGTCCCTGATACCACTGTCCCCACACCCTGCCAAGGAGAAGACCCCAGTCTAGTAAGTCCTCCTTGATGTCCGGGTAGGTAGTGCCTACCAGCTGCCCACCTGCCTAGTGCCATCCACAGCCACTCACCGGGACAGAATAGGTATCGTCTATCTGGAACTCAGCAGGTTCCTCCTCCCTGTAGCTGGTGCGGGGAGACAGTAGGTTGAGGAACATCTTCAGCAAATCTAGATTCTCACCTGTAACATTGGAGATCTGGAATATCGGGCACATCCTAAATGGAGGAGAAAGAGAAGACAGGAGAGAGGAGCTCAGGTGGCCAGCTGACCTTCCCTTAGCCACCTGTCGTTTGTCTCTCCTATTCAGAGTGACTTAAACTCCTTGAGATCAGGAACTGCATATTCTTCACTGCTCCTGCAAGAGTTCCTGAACAGACTAGGGATTCAAAATGCATGCACTCAAACTGGCCGCAGAAACATGGCCCCCTACTGGCCAACTTGGGACACTGACGACAGTACCAGGCTAGAGAAACAACAAAAAGAAAACCAGGCAGCTCTACACTACAGAGCAAGTCAGGAGGTCCGTGGTACATGAAGTTGATGGTTATCAAGTGATGATCTTGGATCAGGGAGCTGAACAGCTTTGAGGAATGTCTAGATGAAGAGCCTGGCAGAAAACAACATCCAATAAATACTTGTGGAATGAAAGGATACACTAATAAGTAAATATCAAAACTGATCTGTGATTAGAGAGCTTTTGAGAATAGCACCAAAAATTAATAGAATAGTTGTAAAAAATAGGCATCTAGGCTATATACATCATTTCCAACACTCGAGCCCTGTGCAGAGGTTCGTATTATTCCCATATCCCAGGTCAGGACACTGAAGTCTCAGCTGAGATTCCCACCTTAGAAGCCAGTGCCTCAGAATGGCTGATATGGCTCCAGGCAGCATTGCTGGCCTGGGAGACCTTGTGCTAAGACAAGAACCTACTTCCACCAATCTGTGAATTACGAGAATTACTTCCAGCCCGAGCTGGCTACTCTAGGCCTATTGCACACTGTGGTGTGCTAACAAGATGCTAGCCTGGAAGTGTGTGCTCCCCACCCTCTACCCACCCCATTACCTCTCGGAGCTGAAGTTGGAAGCTGTAACAATTACATCATCTTTGCTCTGCACCAAGACAGGGATCTTCCGGCAGCCTGGTGACTTCAGCAAGCGCTGTAACAGCTTCAGGGTTTCTTAAAGGGTGAAATGGAACAGAATTAGGGGACACAACCTTCTCTTTGGCCAGGCTTCCAGGGTAAGATGGGTCCGATCATTACTGATGCAAGCAGGAGACAGACAGACAGACGGACTAGTGTTAAATGCCACAATGCCTAGAGAAGCAAAAAGAAGGATCAAAACTTTGGGTGGGCACATGCTTCAAGTGTAGAAAGCACAGATGGGGCTTCTTCTCAGGCTGTGACTCCGAAAGCTGGCAGAAGTCACATCATGTAGACAAGTGACTTGGTGCTTCCTGAGAATGACAATATTATTCTCAGAATACTCTGCTTCCTAGAAAAAAAATTTTATCTGAGAAAAAGATCTTTTGGGCATCTAGAAGTCTGCAGAGACTTAAAAGGACAGTGCCCTGCATATGCAACCTGAAGCAGCGAGGAAGAGGTGCTTGGAGGCCTGAAGCCTGTGGGGAAGCTTTGGTGGCTAAAGGCCATCAGACCCTCTATACACTCTTCCATACACACCCAGCCCCAGTGGTGGAGCCCAGGGCTTGCTGCTAGGGGAGGTGCCAGATTAGGGACCTCAAGACTTTGTACTTAGAACCAAGAGGAAAAAAGAATAGAGAAAATTTCTAGACTGTATGCATCAAGAGCTAAACAGGAGAGAAAGAAGCAGAAGATTCTGGGCCGATGGAAGTTCAGGCCAAGGTCTAGCACAGAAAAGAGACTGTGTGCTGAAGCCCTGGCAGCAGACCACTGTGCCATGGAGTTCACAGCCTCTGCTGCAGCTGAGGGCCTCACTTACCTTGCAGGATGTTGGCAGGACACATATCAATCTTGGTAACTACTACGAAGACAGGTACATTGAGTGCCAATGCCAAGCCCAGGTGTTCCTTGGTCATCCCCACGATGCCAGCATTGCTGCCCACCTGACCCAACACAGAAAGAACTGTCAGAACAAGGGAGACTACTGCTGGGGGGGGGGTACAGGGCCTCAAAGAACACTACAAATGAAAGCTAAGCTGGGCACAGATCACTTTAACCTGACCCAATGGTTTCACCTATCAAAATAATGAGAAGCTGGCCCTGGCAGCACAGGCCTGAAATCCCAGCTACTCGAGGCTGAGGGAAGAGGAACACAAGTTCAAGGTTTGTCTGGGCTACAGAGAAAGTTTAAAGCCAGCCTGGAAAACTTAGTGAAACCTTATCTCAAAATTACAAAAAAAAGGGGGGGAGGGAGTGAAGAAAAGGGCTGAGAGATGCCTCAGCACTTAAGGTACTTGCCTGCAAAACCTATGGACCTGGATTCAGTTCCCCAGTACCCAAGTAAACCCAGAGGTACCAAGTGGCACATGCGTCTGGAGTTTGTTTGCAGTGGCTAGGGGCCCTGGTATGCCCATTCTTTTCTTTTCTTTTTTTTTTTTTTTTTTGGTTTTTTCGAGGTAGGGTCTCACTCTAATCCAGGCTGACCTGGAATTCACTATGTAGTCTCAGGGTGGCCTTGAACTCACGGTGATCCTCCTACCGCTGCCTCCCAAGAGCTGGGATTAAAGGTGTGCGCCACCACACCCAGCTTCCTGGTATGCCCATTCTTGATCCTTGCAAATAAATAAATTTTAAAAATTTAAAAGCCTGCCCAGCACTCAGGAGGCAGAGGTAGGAGGATCGTGTGAGTTCAAGGCCACCCTGAGACTACATAGTGAATTCCAGGTCAGCCTGGACTAGAGTGAGACCCTACCTCGAAAAAAAAAATTAAAAGCCTGAAGAGACTTGTAGACAATAATAAAGACAGGCCCGTACAGTCTGGGGAAACAAGTGTCTCCATTCCTCAAAGTGGATTGTAAAATAGGGTGCTAACCACCTACGCGTTGGAGAGTCACATGATGCTTGGATGATAACATACGTGAAAGGTCCAGCACACAGCCACCATGGACTAGGTGCTCACACACGGCAGCTATCATCACTGCTACTACAAGCCGTTTGGTGTCTCTATTTTTGTACCACAAGTACATGACATACTAAAACAAAATTAAAGGAGAAACTGTCATCGAGTGTCTACATGATGCTTGCACATTCCAGGATATCTTTACTGGATATCACAGCCTTCTGCTGCTGTCCTGGGCCTGGCTGTTCCCTGTTCCCATACCAGGACCCCTCAGTCTCCCTCATTCATCCCACTTCCACTACAACTGATAGTTACTTTGGTTCCCAAGCTGAATACAAAAACGCTGTTGGCAGCTGGGCATGGTGGCACATGACTTTAATCGGGAGGCAGAGATAGGAGGATCGCTGTGAATATGAGGCAGCCTGGGACTAGAGTTCCAGGTCAGCCTGGGCTAGAGACCCTACATCAAAAAAGTGGGGGGGGGGGGGCTGGAGAGTTTGCTCAGTAGTTAAGGCACTTGCTTGTAAAACCTAAGAACCCAGGTTTGATTCCCCAGTACCCACATAAAGCCAGATGCACAAAGTAGTGCAAGCATCTGGAGTTCATTTGTACATTTGTAGCAGCTAGAGGCCCTGGCTTGCCCATTCTCTCTCTCTCTCAAATAAATAAATAAATAAATGTTTATTTTAAAAAGGCTGTATCGGTCTATATATTTTAATTATTTTTCCTGGAAACTGATTGTCATGAAGATTAACAAAATATTTCACTGTGCTTATTATTTAAGTAAGCACTCTACCAACTAAGCTCTATCACTAGTCTTTGTTATTTATTTGAGTTTGTTTTTGTTTCAGAAAGGATCATGAAATGTACCCCCTCAAAATTACCATCCTGAGGCTAGGGAGATGGCTCACTGGTTAAAGGTGTCTGCTTGTAAACCTGCTGGCCTGGGTTCAATTCCCTAGCCATCCATATAAAGCCAGAGGCCAAAAAGTGGGGCATGCAGATGGCACTCACGTGCAGTGGCAAAAGACCCTGGTGAATGCACACAAGAGTGCACTCACATGCGCACGCACACACATACACACACAAATAAATCCAATTTAAAAATATCAACTTGTGAATGCCATCTGGCCAATCAACGACCCACTTTTGCCGCTGTGCCTTCCCCACCATGATGTAGTGTATCCCCTTGAAACTGTAAGCCAGAATAAATCCTTTCCTTCTGCCTCCCTCTCCTGAGTGCTGGGAGTACAGATGTATATCAACACACCCAGATCTATTCCATATATTTATTTGATTGTGTGTGTGTGTGTGTGTGTGTGTGTGTGTGTGTGTGTGTGTGTGTACATGTGTTTGAGTGCAGGCATGCACGTGGAGGTCAGAGAACAGCTTTCAGCTGGTCCTCAAATTCCAGCCTCATTTGAGACAGGGTCTCTCCTTGTTCATGGCTCCGTTCATAAACTTCCTTCTTGTTGTAGGGTCACCAGGGATTACAGCAGCCTGCCAGTTTCGGACTTTTACATAGTGTCTGGGTTTTTTTTTTTTTTGAGGTAGGGTCTCGCTCTAGCCCAGGCAATCCTCCTACCTCTGCCTCCAGTGTGCTGGGATTAAAGGCGTGCGCCACTACGCCCAGCTGGGTCTATAGATTTGAACTTAGATAGAGTTGTACAGCACGTGCTTTATCCACTGAGCCATTTTCCCAGCCTTATTTTTTTGAGATAAGGTCTCAAGTAGCCCAGGTTAGGTGACTTGAACTCTTCATCCTCTTGCCTCCATTGCTCAGGGGCTGGGATTATTATAGCCCTGTACCACCACATTTGGTCATTCCATTGTTTTCAACATTAATTTTAATATTTGGATAGTGAGCTTAAAGTCAGACATGACCTTGGGGTGAAGATAATTCCATTCATTAGTCTTATTATAGCTCAGTTAGAAAGAGGTTAATTTTTATTTTATGAAGAACTATAAGAAGGGAATTTATTCTGGAAATATAAAGACATGGTAGTGTTGTTGGGAGATGACTCAGCAGTTAAAGGCACTTGTTTGCAAAGCCTGATGGCCCAGGTCCGATTCTCCCATAACCACATGTGGTAGTTTTAACGGATGTCCCCCCAATAGATTCAGAAGTTTTATTGAAAGTTTGTCATCAGCCGCCAAGCTGGAGGATGGGTCCTAGGTCTATCCAGCCCTACGGTGTTAACTTGGGGCAGAACTGGAATTCCAGTTTTGGGTATGCAGAGAGCAGTCAGAGTTCTGCCTGGATTCCCTGCTGTTTGGCTGCCCGAGTGTGCTTGCTTTTGGAGGTGCTGCTGATGGTTTTTCTCTCTGCTTATGTCTGGAAGCTTCAAATAAATCCCTTCTTCCTCCCATAAACTGTGCCTGCTTGGAAGTTCATCTCAGCAACTGAAGCTGACTAGGACACCACATAAAGCAGATGCATGAAGTGGCACATGCATCTGGAGTTCGTTTGCCATGGCAAGAGACTCTGATGTGCCCATTTTTTCCCTGTCTCTCTCTGCTTGCAAATAAATAATTCATATATTCACACATACGCACACACGCTCATGCACACACACACACACACACACTAATGAGAACTGAGAAGGTGGCTTAGTGGTTAAATGCAGTTGTGTTTGCAAAGCCTGATGGCCTGGGCTGGATTCCCCAGTACCTACATAAAATTAGATGCACAAAGTGGCACATGTGTTTGGAGTGTTTGCAGGGGCAGGAGCCCTTTTTCACCTATACTAACTCACTCTCAAATAAATAAATAAATAAACAAACAAAATACATATTTTTGACAGAAATGATAATGAGAGGCGGGTGTGATGGCCCACAACTTTAATCCCAGCACTCAGGAAGCACAGGGAGGAGGATTGCTGTGAGTTTGAGGCCAGCCTGAGCTAGAGTGAGACCTTACATCCAAAAAAGAAAGAAAGAAATGGTAACGAGAAGGAAATGCTCACTAGGACCTGATGATGCACAGGTCTATCTTCAGAAGGCAATGCTAATGACCTGGTATGATGGTTGCATACTGTATACATATACTGACTCCAGAAATGGTATAATTATTACATGTTAGTTAAAGCAACAATATGGGGATGGGAAGACGTCTCAGTAAACTTGAAGACTCCAGTTTGGATCGCCAGCACCGACATAAGTGCATGGTGGCTCACCTGTAATTTCTGGGTCAGGAGATGGAGACAGTGAATTCTGGGCCAAGCTGACTAGTGAGACCAGCTGAAATCAGGGAGCTCTGGGTTCAAGTTAGAGGCCCTGCCTCAGTAAACAAGGCGGAGAGAGACTGAGGAAGACAATGGCATCAACTTCTGGCCTCCACACCCATGTGTATTCACTAATGTATCTATACATGCTCAGGCACACACTCATATCACACATACATACATACACACACACAAAACTTTTTTAAAAACCAACAAAAAGAAAAATGTTTATTTTTATTTATTTTTGAATATTTTTATTTATTTGCAAGCACAGAGAGATAGAGAGAAGAGAGACAGAAAATGGGAGTGCCAGGGTCTCTAGCCACTGCAAATGAACTCCAGATACATGGGTCACTTTGTGCATGTGGCTTTACGTGGATACTGAGGAATCTTGAACTTTAGTCATTAGGTTTCATAGGTGAGCGCCTTAACCGCTGAGCCATCTCTCCAGTTCCAAAAAAATGTGTATTTTTAAGCTAAGGTTTCCAAACCCTTAATAGCAAATGTCCCAGATACACCCTGTGGACCTTCCATGGAGACTCTTTCCTGTATAGCAGTTCTTCTTGGTCAAGTGAGTTGCAATGTTCAAAGAAAGGAGAGGTAAAATCATGCTGTGATCTCAAGAAACTTAGGCAGGAAGCATTCATACAACACATGCTGCCTCCCTCTCCTCTCCAGTCTGAGGGTTGGCCTGAGAACCTGTGTTTGTGGGGCAACTTGAGCAAGTCTGTTAGGAACAGATGCCTGTGTTTACCACCACTTATTAACATAGGTAGCCAAGGAACCAGGGAACCAAGAAGGCAGAAGGGCTTTGAGAAGGACTTGCCAGAGGAAAACTCACTCACTTGTGTACGCATGCACTTTTCCACTCTACCTCTACGAGAGCGTGAAGCTGTGTATAGGGTTTCGGCCTCGTGACTCCTACTCTACCCAGGGAGGAAGCTCAGCAGGATACATAGGGACACTCACACATGACACCAGAGCCCTTTTCAGTAGTGGCCCCTGATAAATTGAGCTAATCATGCTAGACTGTAAGCTCTCTGGAACTCTGGGGCCAGGAAGGCCTACTTCCAGTTGTGCCGTGGGCTAGGCCTGGAGAGACTCCTAACAAATGCTGTAACCAGCTGTTGTGCCTCTCCTTGGTCTGAAGACACCACCTCTCAGGCCTCCTGACTGCCACCTGCCTCCTGATGTGAGGCGCTCTCCTCCATATCTTCCCCAATCCTACCCTTTGAAAATGCCACCTGAGAGCTGGAGAGATGGCTCAGTGGCTAGAGGCATTTGCTTGCAAAGCCTGATGGCCAGGGTTCAGTTCCCCAGTACCCATGAAAAGACAGCTGAACAAAGTGGCACATGTATCTGGAGTTCATTTGCAGTGGCCAAAGGCCCAAGTGTGCCCATTCTCTCACATTCATTAATTCTCATTCTCTCTCTCTCTGCTTGCATGTTAATAAAAATATTTTTTTAAAAAGTCAGGCATGGGCTGAAGAGATGGCTTAGCGGTTAAGGCGCTTGCCTGCAATGCAGAAGGACCTGAGTTCGATTCCCCAGTGCCCATGTAAAGCCAGATACACAAGGGGGTGCATGTGTCTGGAGTTCATTTGCAGTGGCTGGAGGCCTTGGTGTGCCCATTCTCTCTCTCTCTCTCTCTCTCTCTCTCTCTCAAATAAATAAATAAAATATAAAAAAGAATGTTAAAAAATTTTTTTTAAAAATTAAAAAAAAAAAGTCAGGCATGGTGGCACATGTTTTTAATCCCAGCACTCAGGAAGTAGAGGTAGGAGGATCACCGTGAGTTTGAAGCCACCCAGAGACTATTCCAGGTCAGCCTTGGCTAGAGAGAAAGGAAAAAAAAAAAAAAGCTGGGCATGGTGGCTCATGCCTTTAATCCCAGCACTTGAGAGAGGGAGGATTGCTGTGAGCTCAAGGCTACCCTGAGACTACATAGGGAGTTCTAGGTCAGCCTGGAATAGAATGAGACCCTATTTGAAAAACCAAAACAAAAAAGAAAAAAATGCCACCTGAGGTTACTTCCTCAAAGTATCCCAAGGTTGTGGAGAAAACATTTCTGAAGGTAGAAAATAAGCCCAGAAGAAACCCTCTTGTATGACTTTCTAAAAAATTATAAATCTTCAAAGGACACCTTGGTTTGTGCCAAAAGAAGAATCCCTTCCTGGTCTAGTGTAGGAGAAAGAGATCAAAGTTCACCCCAGGAGAAGACTACAGAAAACAGAAGACTGTGCAGCTCTGAGACTCCAAACTTGCTATCCTTGCCCCAAACCAGGAGGCTCCAGTCTCAGAACAACCCCCAGCCCTTGCTTAGCACCCCTGCCCCCTAGTCCCCTCCTAGGAAGCCCCTCACTTACCATAAGCATGCAGAAGTCAGGTAAATGGCCAGTCATGCCAAAAACAGTGGTCTTAAGGTACTTCTCGTGGCCAGCCAGGTCGATGAAGGTAATCACCTTAGTGGACTTCTCACAGATCTTTGTCCACTCCAAGCTGCCTCCATGGCTGTCAGGCTTGTTTACCACATTGCCTTCACTGTCAAAGCCTAGAATGTCGTTGCCCACACTGCTGGTGCGACCAGATTCAATCTCATGTTTGTGGCGGAAAAGTTTCTGGCGGGCAAAGCCACGGCCGTTGTCCAGCTCCCCATGTGTCAGAACTCCCAGAAGTGTGCTTTTGCCGGCATCCACATTGCCCACCACTGCTACCCTGAATGGACAGGAACCCATGCATCCGTGTGAGAGTCAGTGGGCGAAGAGACAATTCAGAACCTGGATCCTTGAATCCAGGCTTACCCTTGCAGCCCTGCTCATGACTCCCCCTATTCCTGGATAAACACACTGGGAATGTTCCTGGAGCTCAATCCAAGAGCACAAAATGATTCAGGAGTCCTGGCAACCTCAATGGCTATATCCCTTAACCTCTACCACGATGAAGAACCCCAAAGTTGTAAGAGGCACAAAGTCCGTTCCCTCCTGCCCGGGACTTCCATCAAGTTGATGGGAGAACAAAGCAGTCATAGACTAGCCACTGAATGCATTCTGGGTCCTCTCCCACTTCCAAAATGGAAATGCAGAAACAAAGAATATGATCATGACCCTAGGCACTCTTTCCCATCTCAGAAAGGGAAAGGATAGAGCAGACCCACCAAGTGTCACGGGTTCCATTGCCACTGTTGGTGCAGCCCTACCCCGACCATGTAGCAAGGGACCTTGCAACTATTCTCAAGCCTCCTCACCTGACCTCCAGAAAATCATTGTCTCCTACTCGTTTCCGGACCAGGTAATCACGGACACGGCCTCCAGCTTCTTGACGCTCCCTCAGGAGGATAACATCAGCCTCTATCTGCTCCGCCATACTCTTCACTGTGGCATAGGAGGCCTCCATGTCAGCTTCACTCAGCCCGTACTCAGTCCCATCTGGTGACAAGAGCCCACATATCAGTATGAGAGTGAGTCCTGACCAATCAGCCCACTAACAGGCCAGGCAATCAGCCCCATTTAACCAAGGTCCCTACTGGGACTGGAGAACAGGCATTATGCCTGAGCGACAATGCGGGCACAAAAAGTGAAGGTATGATAGTGCCACGGTTCTTCCACACTAATCAGGGCGCCAGGTAGTTCATTCAACAGCCACCACAGAGACTCTCCTAGGACTTATGCCAAGCTTCAAGCTGTATGCTGGGAATACAGGTACCCTCAGAGAGCTCAAGGCCTCAAGAGAGAGAGAAAGATAGGAAACTAATTAATTACAGTATACTTCAGGTGGATAAGGAGCATATAAAACAGGGCCTGGGAAAGCAGAAGGCAGTATGGGGTGTGCTGACCCGAAGCTGAGCTTTCAGCAGTGAGAAATGAGCCCAGAGAGTCAGAGGAACAAAGCATGAAACATGGAGATCCTGGCACACTGAGGGACTAGAAGATGCTTAGTGTGCTGAGGAGCAGGACGAGGGACATGGAGTAGCAGGAGATGTGGAAGCTGGCATGGCAGACAGTAGACAGCAACAAGCCTTTCATTCCAGGTGTAGTAATCCTGGGGATCAGGCAGGAATAACACAGTCAGCCAAGGTGGGTCGGAATGATCTATACAGCAAGCAACAGGCTGGAATGGGGAAGGCCAGCAAGGGGGAAATTCTACATAACCTAGGTAAGCAATAAGGACAGGAAGAGTTTTTGGACTGTCTTAGGGACAGATTTTTAACTAGGGTGGCTCAGGCAATGTCCAGTCAGCAGCTGGCAAAAAGAGTTTGAGCCCAGGATGATGGACCAGAAAAGACTGATTAGCCACTTGTTACTGAGAGACTATAGTACAGCAACTCAATCCACCAGGTGTTTCTGTGTGTGTGGGGGGGGGGGGGGAGGACAAGGGGGTTAGTTCCTAACCACTCCTTCCCCATAAGCACCCAGAAACTTTGCTGGGCCTATTTTACTCCTTTTCTCTTCCCCACCTCCACTTCCCTATAACAAGCAAACCACCCTCAAGTTAACAAAAGGAAAACCAACTTAAGAGGAGGGTATTGTATATATGTAAGCAGATGTATAGACTACCTAGGGTACAATGACCTAAGTGGGGTCAGGGGAAGGGTAGAAGGAGGGTTAATCAAAATTTAAGATGTTATGAATAAGCCATATGGAAACCTATTTCTTTGGATAATGGCATGCCCAGAAACCATAGATTGTTACTAGAAAAATTTCAGTGCCAGGGATTGGATACCTTCCAGCGAGTTGTTGGCCAGGGAGGTTCCTGAAGCCCCCAAAATATTACAGGCTGTTGCCAAGGCTCTTGGCTGCCCACCAGAACAAGATGGTAAGACCCTACTGCTGAAGACTCCACGTGCTTGGGCTGGAGGTTACTGAGAAATCAAGCTGGAGCTGAGCTGGAAACCTCCCTGTTAACCAGCTGACAGAAAGCTGGAAAAAGCTGTGGCTGCATGCAGCCCTATGGGAGAGAGAAGTCATTAACAGTGATAAACAGCAGTGGACCTTGCAAGTCTTAAGATTGGCCAGCTAGGCCAAATGGGCCAACTGGGGCAATAGTGGCACATCTGTTATGGGAGAAACCAATTGCTCTCAAAATGGACTGGAGGTCTGCTCCATTGGGAGGGAATACATGCCTGGTACTAAAGACCTAGTCAAAAGCCTATGGCAGGGGAAATCATGAGCCCTAGGGGAGTAACACCTGCTGTTGTCTGGCTAAATGCATATATTATGTCCACCAAACTGTCTTATAACACTTTTTAAATGTGTATACCCATAAATTAATGTTACTCTCACTTTTGATTAGAGAAGCTTCTCTTTTCAGGTGGCCGTGACCACTGGGATGACTCAAAAGGCACCATAGTGCCGAGAAGAAATGACAGTAGAGTGTTCAGCACTGAGACATCTCTATTGCACCTTTGAAGGCTCAGGGTCCATTTTGGAAGAGGTGGCGGAAAGATTGTAGGAGCCAAAGGAAGGTAAGACTGCTTATAATACAAACTTCCAGACACAAAATGCCCTTGATATTCATGACGTCGAAGTGCCTGACACTACCTACACAAGACCTTCATAATAGGAGAAAAAGATGATGAAATTGAAAGAAATAGAGACTAATTGAGAGGGGGAGGGGATAGGCTGAGGGTGGTTATGAGAGGGAGAAAGTGGGTAAGAAGGAAATTGTTGTGGTTTATTGTCTACAGTTGTAGAAGCTATCAATAAAAAGTTAAAAAAAAAACAAAGGAGAGCCACCCCATCTTCCCTTGTCCCTGTTTACCTCCTGAGCTACCATCTCCTCAGTTCTTCCTTTGACTGTCCATTGATCCCCACCTGCTCTGAACTGACCACCCCTGAAGGAGCTGTACTTGACAACATCACCATTGCTTCCCAGCATGCTACACTGCTGCCACCCTGCCTTCTCTGAGGCACATTCCTCTCTGCCCGCCCCTCCAGCCTCTCCAATGTGCCCTCAATCTCCTGCTCCCGCTTCTCAGTGCCAGTCTCTTCCACACACCTGTCAACAAACCTCTTCTCTTTCCTCGAACTTTCCTCTTGGCCTTCTCATTCTATAGCCTCAGCTGTCTTTGTGAAGATTACAAAACATTCCTCTCTAACACCTTCCACATCCCTCAGTTCCATGCAGAACTTCCAGTGGCCTGGAGGATAACTCTTAGAAGTCTGGTATCCAGACGTCACCACCAGCGCCCTCTAAATAGTAGCACACAAATGACTGGCATCAATTCAGCACTGAGTCCTCCCTGTAATCCCGGGACTATTTTCTTTTATAATGGGGAAAACAGCTGGACTGGGTGACTCAAGCTTGTAATCCCAGCACTTGGGAGGCTGAAGCAGGAGAATCATGAGTTTGAGGGCACCCCAAACAAACAAATAAAGGGGGAGAGGGAAAAAGAAGAAAAAAGATAAACAGAAACTAGATGCTTAGAAGCTAGAAGGTAGCAGAGGGGCTATGATGTAAATTGGGGTCTTACTTTTTTTTTGAGGCCCAGGCTGGCCTATAACTCACAGAGATCCTCTTACCTCAGCCTTCCTGAGTGCTGATATTAAACGTATAAATCACCACACCCAGCCTTGGGTCTTCTGACTCCAAATCAAGAGCTTTCTCCTTCACCAGTGTCCCTCTCATTGGTCTTCTCTACTTGAATAAATGACGATACCTTGCTTCCAGTCACCCAAGCTGAATATCCTCATCAATTCAGCCCTGCTAGTTCTAGCTCTTTATGGTGTCCTTTCTCTTGTTCTACTGAAAAACTGATCTTAACAAAATCAGTCTTTATTCCCATCCATCCAGTATAGACTGACACAATTAAGCTCCCAGAGAAACCATAGCTCTGATGTTGTCACCTCCCATCAAAACCTCTGAATGGGCCAGGTGTGGTGGCTCACACCTTTAATTCCAACCGTTGGGAGGCAGAGGTAGGAGGATCACCATGAGTTCGAGGTCACCCCAAGACTTCAGAGTGAATTCTAGGTCAGCCTGGGCTAGAGCAAGACCCTACCTCAAGGGAAAAAACAAACAAACAAACAAACAAACAAACAAAAACCCAACAACTCTGAATTGCTTCCCAGAACCAATAGTATTCCAATCCATATTCCTTAAGAGTCACCCTACCTTACTCCTCAGTTTCTCCATGTAAGTTCTGTCACAGTGCAAGTGAGCCAGGCATTCCTTCCCCTGGGTACCTGCACAGTCCCAGACATGCTCTATTCATGCAGTTCCTACCGCAGACAGCCAATCAGCACATCTCCTCTTAGCAAGATCCTAACCAGTCTGCTCAGAGGCCCCGTGACTATCTGTTCTGAGGATGGGACTCATATCTCAACCACTCCCTGGTGTCCCACAGGCTTTCCCATCTCAAGTCCTCAATGTTTGTCAAATGTAGAACAAAATGAACCAAGGAAGAATGGCTGGAACAGAGAGGTTCGAAATGCATTGGCAAGTGAGCTCAGGCACTTCCTGGGTTAGAGCAGGACTTTGAGTGTTTCTCAGAAAAGGCTGTCATTCTCACTGGATTCCCCAGTTCTTTCCAACCTTCCCTGCCACTGTGTAATGAAAAGCAGTGCTTTCTGGTCCTGCCCCACACCAGGGGCCATAGCCAATGTCACCTTGTCCATCGAGCTCTCAGCTGGTCACATTACCCTTATCTAGCATGTAACACAGTCCTCACTCTAGGAGTGGAGACAAAAGCCAAGGAGAAAAGCTGCGAGATCCAATTACTAAGGGCCATATACTCATCCATGCTGGACCCTGGTTAGATTTCCACCCTGCCAGCTCATTTACCTTTCCATAAGTCTTCTTCTAATCAACCTGCCACAAAGGCTTCCCAGGCTTCTAGGGGAGGGCATTCAAGGACCCTCAGACTAGAGTCTGCCTATGGAATAGGTCTGGCCACTAAATATTCCAGTCTCCTCTGCCTCCATGCCTCTGTCCATGTGGTTTCTCGGCCTACTCGCCATTGCTTCCATTTACCTAAAAAACTCCTGAATGCAGATCAGGATCAACAAGGGGCAGCTCTTCTCTGTTAGACTTTTCTGACTCCCTCACAAACACCTTTCTATGTCTCTTAGGAAATCAAGACATGAGGCATTGGGAAGATGGCTCAGTCAGTAAGGTGCTTGCCAGGCAAGCAAGAGGACCTAAGTTCAGATTCCCAGCATCCAGATAAAAAGAAGACATGATGGAGCAAGGAGTATCCAGGAGGCTCACCAGCCAGCTAGTCTAGTTAAACTGGTGATCTCCAGGTTCAGTGATAAATCCCGTCTCAAGCTGGACATGGTGGTGCACGCCTTTAATCTCAGGAGGCAGAGGTAGGATCACTGTGAATTTGAGGCTAGCGGGAGACTACATAGTGAATCTCAGGTCAGCCTGGGCTATAGCAAGACCCTACCTCAAAAAAAAAAAATTCTGTCTCAACTGAGAAAGACAACCAATATCTCTAACCTGCACACACATGCATGCACACACTGGTGAGCAAACATGCATGCCCACACACTACATACAATACATACACACAATGAACATTTGAAGGAATCTCATGGTAAATCAACTACAAACTAAAGCCCTGAAAATTTTCTACAATTACTAATACCAGTATTTATATGCCAAGTGATTTCCTTGAATTTTCTTTCATTAGTGCATCATGAGATAGGTTCAATTCTCCACATTAAAAAAAAAACACAAAATATATATTATCTGTTTGCAAGTAGAGAGAGACAGAAAGAGGAATGGAGGGAGAGAGAGGTCACACCAGGGCCTCTAGCTACTGCAAACCAACTCCAGATGCATTCGCCACTTTGTGTATCTGGCTTTACATGGGTGCTGGGGAATCAAACCCAGGCTGTTAGGCTTTGCAGGTAAACACCTTAACTGCTGAGCCATCTCTCCAGCCCCTATTGCCCACATTTTTTAAGGTGAATTTTCATTTTTAAGGCAGTCTAAAATCATTAACATAAGGCAGTTTTAGATCCTCTGGCCACTATCTTAGGACTAAGGGCTACTGGTTTGTATGATATGAGAGTTCTTAAAGTCAGAGTCAATTTTAATGAAGTTCTTACTCTGGAATTGGTGGCAACTGGGGGTCTGTGGATATATTCTTAGAACACAGTGAATATTTTTTTTTCTTTAAAAGGAGTGTATTACATGCATTTGAGGCATTCAATTTGTATTTGGTATTTTATAATAGACAGGGTCTGTCAAACTATAGTTTATAGCTCAAATCTGACTAGTGGTCTGTATTGGTAAGACTTGTCAACTGAGGATGTTTTCATAGTTTTAAAAGCTTACTAAAGTTAAACCAAAACCAAAACCCAAACCAACCACTACTCTGCAACAAAGCAAAACAATAGAAGAAAAAGGATACATGATAAGATTTTATATGTCCCATAAAGCCTAAAATGTTTGCTATATGATACTTTTTTGTTGTTTTTTTTTTTAACATCTTTATTGTCAATAATTAGATACATTGTATGAGCAAATCTTGTGGTGGTACCATTTCCCTCCTCCCTGTCCCAACCCAATGGGGGCCCTCCTCGGTGGGCATACTGGATCAGTCCATGGGCTAGGGGGTTATGAAATACATAAGAGGTAGCCAGTTTTGTTTTTTTTTTTTTCCTTTGTGTATTGTTGCTGAGGAGGACAATGACTCTGGATATTCTCCCCCACCATGATGTTTACAATCTTTCCACCCCCTCTTCCGCTCAGTTCCTTGAGTCATAGTGGGTGAGTTTTAAGTCTACTTTATTCTTAAGATCTTAAGTATCTCTGGACTTCTACTTTGGATTGTGTTGGGTATCTCTGGTGACTGCCTCCATTGACCTTTCATGGGTTATCTCACTTGTTGTGGTGATAGGTCTCTTGTTTATCACACCACTTTCTCACAAGGTTTCATTTGGGCCCTGTATAATAGGCCAGGGGTGGTTCATCTACCAGGATGTCAGCCATCACCCCATGTCTTGTTGGTGGAACTGGGTTGTCCCGGCTCTTGCTGCCTTCTTTGTGGGGCTGGTGAGTGGCGCCTGCCTTCTCTTCTTGTCCTTGTAGTTTAGGCGGCTCCACTTTTTTTTTCAAGGTAGGGTCTCGTTCTAGCCCAGGCTGACTCAGAATTCACTATGTAGTCTCAGGGTGGTCTCAAACTCACAGCAATCCTCCTGCCTCTGCCTCCCAAGTGCTGAGATTAAAGGCATGTGCCACCAAGCCAGCTTTAAGACAAGAAAAGAAGCAAGTAAAATCCAGACCTGCCTAGACCCCAAACTACTGAGCCATACTGACTTGCCTCCTAAAATATTAACTTTATGTTAAGCACATATATGCACAGAGCATACTCCTCTGCACTGTACACAATAGTTTTGGTGTATGTAAATGTGGTATGTGGTGTGCATGATACATGCACATGTGTGTGCCCCATACACAACACATGAGGAGACCAGAGGAGGATGTAGAGTTCCCTCCTCCATTGTTCGTCTAATTTCCTTGACTCGGGAGTTCTCACAGAGCCTGGAGCCCACTGTTTTTCAGCGAGACTGGCTGACAGAGCCCCAGTGATTCTTCTGTCTCTACCTCCCTCAGCAGTGGGGTCAAAGGTGTGGCCACACCTGGACTGCTACATGGGTGGTGAGGATTGAACACAGGTCTTATGGTTAAGCAGCAGGTGCTCTTACCTACAGAACCATCTCCCTGTTTACAATTTTCATTTGCATGCATGTCCATGCCGCCATGGCAAATGTGTGGAAGTCGGAGACCAATCTTGAGGTGCTGGTCCTCACCTTCTCCCTTGTTAGAGACAAGTCTCTCCTGCTGATCGCCACAGATCTGCCAATCCCAGGATCCTCTTTCCACGGCCACAGATGCACTGGTATTGCAGACGTGTGCATCACTTTGTGTCCGTCTTTACATGAGTGCTTGGGTTCAACTCTGGTTGGCAGACTTGTGCAACAATCGCCTTTATCCACTGACTATCTCCCCAGCCCTACAACTTTTCTAATGTCCAACTTGTCCATATAAATTTCTCTGACGCCTGACGTGGTGGCACACACCTTTATTCCCAGCCTTTGTGAAGCCTGAGGTAGGAGGATCAATGTTAGTTTGAGGCCAGCCTGAGACTACACAGTGAATTCCAGGTCAGCATGGGCTACAGTGAGAGCCTTACTTAAAATAACAACAAAAAAAAATTTTGCTCTTAGCCAGACGTGGTGGCACATGCCTTTAATCCCAGCACTCAGGAGGCAGAGGTAGGAGGATCATGAGTTCAAGGCCACCCTGAGACTACATAGTGAATTCCAGGTCAGCCTGGGCTAGAGTGAGACCCTACCTCAAAAAACAAAAAAACAAAACAAAAAAAAAAAATTTTGCTCTGAGGAAAGGTGGAGAAGGTCACTTTTTCTAATGGGATATGGTGGGGTACCAAGGAACCACAGGAAGTTGGGGATGAAGATGACCACGGGCCTTGTATCGGGTACAGTACTGTTTGATGTACAACTTGTTTAACTAGTTCAGATCTCTTTCTGCCTCTAAAGAATTCAACAGGAAGGAGCCACCATGACGCTGCATGGCTAATGCTGGGGTGTGTGGGAGATGGGCTCATGAGTGGCATCTGACCTTTCCCAAAAGACGCTTAATTAGTTGTGAGTCGCCGAGGCATGGTAAAATAAAGAGTGCACATTAAAGAACAACAACAAAAAAAAGGAGTCAAGAATCTTAAGTGGTCTTTTGGGGAAGCTGAGACAGGAGGACCAGCCTGGGTTACACAGCAAAACCCTTTCTCAAAATTAAAAAAGAAAGAGAGAGAGAAAGAAGCAGAGTCAAAGACTAGTCACCACTTGTCGAAACTGACCTTTATGAGGTTTCTGAAATTCTACAAAGCATGAAGTGACCTATGAGTCCTATGAATACTTTGTCTTATAAGCAGGCCAGAGCCACACATGACATGCCTGCAAAAGGCTATCAGTGATTTCTGAGTCACCTGGAAGAATGGCCGCTTAGGTAGTACTGGGCAATGCTGACAACTCCCTCCCTCCCTTGACATGGAGCTTCTTAGTCAGCTATCTCTGTGACCATGTCTTTCTTTAAGTGATAAGACCCTGAGGAGGTAGCAGCAGGAATGGGAAGAAAGAAGAGATGGGAGAGACATTTCAAAGGAAGACACAGTGGTATTTAGAAATCAAGCCTTTCTTACTTTTGTCATCCCACAGCATTTCTAAATATTGTTGTCTAGTGAGGTTATTTGTGTATATGCCTTCTTTCCTCTTGGGGGCAAGGAATAGTTTTGTTTTGTTCCCCCAACACTCAGTGCTGAGGAGTGAGTCCAGGGCTTTGCACATACCACGTGAGCACCTGGGAACAAATTGTAAGTATCCAGAGCATTGTAACAGTATCAAGTCTTGGAAGATACTTGCTATGTCAAATAGTTAAAGAATGATATTTTTTTCAGTACTGAGGATTCAAATAGGCTCACATATTAGATAAGCACTGTGCCTCAGCTTTCTGACTGCTGAGAGCATAAGCATATACCACAGAGCTTGGTAAGAATAACTGAGATCTCCTCAAGCTTAAACTCAGACTACTAAAGAATTATTATTTTTGCGGTGGGGTCTCACTCCAGCCCAGACTGACCTGGAATTCACTATGTAGTTTCAGGCTGGCCTCGAATTCTCAGGGATCCTCCTACCTCTGCCTCCCAAGTGCTGAGATTAAAGGCATGCGCCACTTGCCTGGCTATTACCTGCCTTTTTATAAAGCAAAAATCCTGCCTCTTCAATTATGCCTGCAGGCCCATCCTAGGCTTCTTGAAAAGGTAACAGAAATAAGTGCTATGGGTCAAATTCATAATAGTTAACAATCTCAGCAAAGGTAGTATCAGAATGAAGATGAAGGTTAAGTAGGCTTTGGTATTTAGGGTGTAGAGTGACAGAGTGGGGGAGCAGAACCAATTCCATGATATCATGTGACATTCTGTCATGGGGTCTGCTTTCCTCTAAACAGGAGGCCCCAACACGATGAATAAGCAGGTTAGAGGACAATTACCAGAACAGTCACAAGCCTACGAGCCTGACAGGATCTACGGGGTGAGGAGGGACTTCTGTTGTCACAGCTATCCAGACTGAATGGTCTGGGTCAAGGTAGCCTGACAGAAGGGAGAAATTCTGGGAGTCCTTACAGACCTCTCTGTTAAGTATAAAACAGCGCTCAAAGGGGGAAGACCTTGGAGTTAGCCAGAGCAGACTTAATCTAGACACAGCAAGACTTGCTGGTGACCTTACACAGAAGGTTTCCTAGCCTTCATTTCTTTTTATGCAAATGAGAATTACTGAGGTAGAAAGGAAGCATCTGGAGAGCTGCTTGGAAAGGGAATCTGGGCAGCCAAGCACACCCTGATATTCACTCTGCTTGCTTATGCCTTCCAAGCAGTTATGCAGATACCAAAGATCCCAAACACACGAGCAGGTAGGCTGATAAGTGGAGAAGCTGTGCTCTGAATGATTGTTTAGAACAAAAGGAAAACTATGCTCACCTGATCCCTGCCCAATGACATATATGGTCTCTCCGCATCCCTCGTCCATCCTCTCCCACATCTGCCGAAGTAGGCTGTCATACTGCTCTGATGTAGGGCTCACTAGAACCAGCTAGAAGAGAAACCAACAGCCTTAGGACCACACTCACTGGAGAGCACCAAAGCCAAAGCTGATCAACCCCCAGGGCACAGAAATTAAAAACAGCTGTGCAGCCCCCTCAGGTCCTCTCTGCCTCTCCTGCAACTGTCTATGACCTAGATGTTATATTAAATGAGGATGCCTGAGCTACAATCCACTGGAGAGAAGGTGTGAGCATCCTGCCTCCTGCTGCTTCACAAGAGGCAGGTCCCAAATAACAGAGGAGTGTGACAGTGCCTGACACTGCCGAGGAGGCTGAAGAGAGCAGTGCTTCTACACCTCTGTGCCAATCTTCTGCCTGCCGCTACATCTGGAAGTTCAAGGACAGACACCCCTGCCCTCCACCCACAGGCCAGGGCTCCCAAAATAACAAGAGAACCCTGTTCTACCTTGTCTTAGCTGTCTTGGGTCATTTGGGAAACAGCAGTGACAAGTGCCTGCAAGAGGCATCTTAATCAACAAAAACACTGCTACCACTAAGATGAGCATTATTTGTGCAAATTTCTGTCAATAAAAGAGTATCAACAACTTATTTAGAAGCCGGGAGTGGTGGTGCACGCCTTTAATCCCAGCACTCGGGAGGCAGAGGTAGGAGGATTGCCGTGAGTTCAAGGCCACCCTGAGACTACATAGTGAATTCCAGGTCAGCCTGGACTAGAGCGAGACCCTACCTCGGAAAAACAAAAACAAAAACAAAAACAAACCAACTTATTTAGGAGGTCATTCATCAACAAGCATGTCAGACCTCAATCACTCCTGTGTGACCTTGAACAAAGAACTTAACCTCTCTGAATCTCAATTTTCCAATCCATAGATACTGCTCTGTATCCCAAGACCACTGTAAAGACCTAATATAATATCATATAAAGCATTTGAGCTGGAAGTGGTGGCTCATACTTATAATACTGTACTGGGGAGGCGGAGACAGGAGAATTGCTGTGAATCTGAAGCCAGCCTGGGCTACATAGTGAATTCTATCTAGTTCACTTGGGCTATATGGAGTGAGATCCTTCTCAAAATCAAAGCAAAACACATCTAGGCCACAGCTCAATAAATAGTCAAATCTATCCCTTCTCTCCTCCACATGGTTAATTCAGCTCTTCAATTATCAGTATTTATATACATTAGTGTCTGTTTCAAAGTTATGAGAATTTCTCTGTCTACTCTGATGAAATAACCATAGCCATTAAGTAAGATGATGAGAAAATAAAGGTAGCACCCTCTTCACCACTCGGCTGCAACTGCCCACTGTGTTTTCAGGTTTCATCGGCATCCTAACTATGTAATGACATCCAACTAGTCCACTTGTGAGCCAGGTACCCATCTTACAACTTCCTGCATTGACTCACCAGAGCTCGTAATTAATTGTATGCTACCTGGGTCCCTTTGCCTCCCATGTTTACGCTGTCTCTTTAAGCCTTCCCACATCATCATGGTACTGGAGGAACCAGACAGGACCAGTGTGACAAAAAGGCGCCAGCCTGATGCTAAGTCCTCAGGACTGGAAGGAGAAAGAACAGCTGAAAACTGCTGACTTAGGTTGCAGGGAAAGTTCCCTCCAGTTCAGGGCCAAGTTGTACGGATTGCCCCACCATGAGATATGAAAAGTCATATTTTCAAAGCTCCCTAAAATCTCCCATCAAGTCCTAACCAGGCCAGACCCTGCTTAGCCTGAGACCAGAGAGACTGGGCACGTTCAGATTAGTTCAAACATATCAAAGCTCCACTAAATCTCTATGGTAACTCTCCTACAAAAGGCAGGAGTTGGTGGAGTTTCTACCTCCCAGCAGCTGCTTTTTCGTCCCACTGCACTGAGGATTATCAGCTATTATCAAACATCTACCGAGTCTCTAGTGGGGAGACCCAGTACTATTCCAAGTGTCTTAACATATACCTCTAAATTTTACAACACATCTGTACTTTCTTAAGAGGAGGTACCTGATGATATGAGAGGTTAAGAAACTTTCCCAAGGTCACAGAGCTTTCTTAAGGGCAGAGCTGGACCGGGAACCCAGTCCTGTCAGATTCCCCAAGTTGGCATTCGTTTGTTTCGTGATGTTAAGCGCCTTCCAAACACCAGTTACATCTCACACTTACTTTTTTAAAAATTTTTTTTCTACACTGCCAAGCAGATGGCGAGCCCCTTCATTCCTGCCTCCCTTGTACCAGCTGAAGGCACTATTTAAAACTCCCCTCTAGTCCACGCATACAGGAGGGTGGACTCCCAGATGGTGAGATGCCGGGTCATGCCCACTGCCCACCTTTCTGTTTGGTATTGTCCACAGGCAAAGTGGACATTCCTCAGACATCCTTCTCTCGGGCTGAGCGACTACTTTCTGTTTCCTTTCCAGCCAGCAGGAAGAGACGCGGGAACCACCGCGCCTGCCTCCCGGCACCCATCCCGCCCGCGATCGCAGCCTCGACCCCCGGCCGCCCCCGGCCGCCCCGCACCCTGGCTCTCAGGTCCTCCCAGGCGGGGACCCCACGCGCGGGGAGGCGGCCGGCGTCGCGGCGGAGCCGAGGGGCTGCGATCCCGGCGGGAGCGGGGAGCGCGCGGGAGGCCAGCTCGGAGCCGCGGGGACCCCGGGTGGCCGCGGGGGTCCGGGAAGGGGGGTGGGGAGGCCTCGGCCCTCGTACGTCGCGGAGAACGGCAGATGAGCGGGCTCCGATCCCTCCGGCGTCCCTCGCGCGCTGGACGGCCGGCTGCCCGCCGTCGCCCCGGAGACGGCTCGGCTCGGCTCGGCCCGCGGCCGGTCCCCTGAGCGCCCGCCGCCGCCTCCCGGGCCTACCTTGCTGGTGAGGTCCAGCTCCGGCTCGCCGTTGAGCGCTTCCCCGTCCTCGCTGCAGTCCGAGTCGAAGCCGCCGCCGTGGAGTCGGGCTGCGGCCGCCGCGGCCTTGGCTGCCCCGGGGGAGCTGGGCTCGGGGGCGAACATAGAGGCCGGTACCGGAGAGTCCAGGGGCGAGCGACTCCGCTCCGCCGCCATCTTTAATAACTTAGGCTAATTCGCAGCCGGTCGCCCGCCCTCCCCCTCCCCGGCTCATTTGACTAGTCTACGCGAGGCCCCGCCCCTGCCTCATCTGAATAATTTATGCACAGCTTCTCCCGCCACGCAGAGTGACACGTCTCTCTAGCTGAGACACAAGCGACCCGGCCTCTCAGCCACCAATCGCCGCAGCCCTTTCAAGCAGCTTCATGAATAATTAATGAGGCCCCAAACCCCAACAACAAATGTTTGAGACGTCACGAGCTCGGAGGTGGGCCGCACGGTATCTAGGCTACCTGCCTGGAGCCTTCCGCCAACCAGGGCAAAGCAGAGTGTGATTGACACGGCAGTTGTCCAATGAGAAGAGACATCAACACAGCGCTCCCCGGCACTCCTGCTTTCCAGAGGCGGGGCACACAAACCATACTGCAAAACAGTCCGGCGGTGACGGACAGCGGCGGGATCCAATCTGATCCTCCAGAAGTCCCGCGCGAAGGGCTGAAGCTCACCCACATAGTAAACTGCATAATGAGCCTCACACTCCCAGATGACCGCGGCAGTCGCAGGAATGCTATGTCCGACGTGCTGGCATGCTCCAGGCAAATTTAATGGTACAATCGATGCTATATATTCCAAGAGCTGCCAGAGAGAGGCAATTAATTAAACGCCTTAAATTCTCCTTAGGGAGAATTCTCCATTCACTGCCTCGTGGAGAGCACGATGACGCGAACAAAACAACAAAAGAGGCAGGCAGCAAAAATACTAGCCAAATGCACCTCACCACATTTGTGATGAACAAGCTAAGCCATAGATCTGTGAAGGGAATTCCCTATGGACTTTTTTTTTTTAGTGACATTTGCGGAAAGCCACAATCCAAAACGTCATCCTTTCCCAGAAATTCCCATTTCCAACATCTGAAAAGTCTAGACCTTCTGTTAGGTGAAACTAGGTAGGGTTCACCAAGGTGTAACAGTGCTAGTCTTGAACACTCGTCCGGGTAGTAAACAAGAGAAGGTTTTGGACCACGGGCTATGTAGTGAGCAAGAGATCTCTCTTATTTCTCAACTTTTCCTAATAAAAATGACCTTCAGTTTCAGTTCCTGAGTCAGTCATATCTTTCAAACCCATCAGTTTTATTGTACAGACACTGCTAGGAACCTGGGACACTAAATATTTTTTTTTAAAAGGCGTGGTGGCGCACGCCTTTAATCCCAGCACTCGATAGGCAGAGGTAGGAGGATCACCGTGAGTTTGAGGCCACCCTGAGACTACACTACCTCGAAAAACAAACAAAAAATTTTTTTTTAATTTTATTTTGGTTTTTCGATTTTTTTTTGAGCTAGGGTCTCACTCTAGCCCAGGCTGACCTGGAATTCACTATGTAGTCTCAGTGTGGCCTTGAACTCATAGCGATCCTCCTTCCTCTGCCTCCTGAGTGCTGGGACTAAAGGCGTGCACCACCATACCCAACTTTAAGTAATTAAATTTTAACGGTCTTGATAAGTTATTCCAATACCCTTTTTTTCCTTTTTCCTAGCTAAGTTGCTCATCACTAACCTGTAGTCCTTTATTTGGTCCTATGAGGTAGTTTAAATATTCAAATCTTGGGCTGGGGAGATGGCTCAGTGGTTAAAGGCACTTCCTTGCAAAGCCTGCCAGTCCAGGTTTGATTCTCCAGTACCAATGTAAAGCTAGATGGACGAAGTGGCACATAAATCTAGAGTTTGTTTGCAGCAGCAAGAGGCCCTGGCATGCTCATTCTCTCTCTCTCTCTCCCTGTCTCTCTCTCTCCCCTGTCTCTCTGTCTCTCTCTCCCCTGTCTCTCTGTCTCTCTCTCCCCTCTCTCTCCTTGTAAATAAATATATTTTAAAAATTCAAGCATTTGTTACAATTATGCCAATGTGAAATCTGTTTTTTGTGAAATGTGTGTTTGATCTTAGTGTGCCTCCTGATATACAATTCCTAAAATCATTGGAATCTCCTGACAAACCCCCCACCCATCCTTTTTTGGTATAAATCAACTAGATAGAGGTTGATCATCCAAAGACCAAGAAAAAATTAGCCAGTTGAGAACTGACTTCTACCTCCCAACATTTGAGGAGGGAAGAGGACATGAAATTTAAGTTGATCACCAATGAGTAATTGATCATGCCCGTGTAACAAAGTCTCCATAAAATCCTCAAAAAGGATCAATGTAAGCATGAAGGTCGCTGGATGTCTTCTCACCCAGAGAGGGCATGGAAACTCCACTCTCCCTTTCCACATACTCTGAGATGTGCCTCCTACCTATTCAACCTGTATCCTTCACCACTGTATTAATCGGGGTTCTTTAGAATACAATCGATCGAATGGGCATAGATAATAAAAGGGTTTATTAGAAGGCTTACACAGTAGGGGCTGGGGAGTCCAACAATGCCTATGCAATTTGGAAAGTCTAAGAACCCAGTAGCTGCTCAGTCCACGAGGCTTGGATGCCTGACACTTAAGTCCTGGAGGATCCCACCAGTTTTTAATCCACGTTAGAAGGCTGAAGAGCTGGGTTTCAGTGTCTACCAAGGCTGGCTGCAACAGCGTAGATGTGCTCACCAGCAAGTAGTGAGAACATTCAGACAAAAAGCACTGTGTTTTCAGAGGGGCTGCCCACTCTGGGGCAGCTCTTCCTCCCTCAAGTAATCTGCTCTGGAAATGTCCTCAGACACTCAAGAGGTGTGTGTCTCTTACTTGGTTCCTGATACAATCAAGTTGACAACAGAGGTCTAACTGTCACAACAGCATTCTTTTTAATAAACTGGTAAACCCAAGTGCAGTGCTTCCCTGAGTTCTGCCAGCTAATGTTGCAGAGTAATTGGACCAAGGATGGGGGTCATGGGAATGCTGACTTATAGAGCTGGTGGGCCAGAAATTTCAGTGGCTCAGACTTGTAAATGACAGATGAATTGAGAAGCAGTTTTGGGTGCTGAGCCTTTAACTTGGAGGGCCTGACACCATCTCCAAAAACAGAATTGAACTGGAGGATGCCCACCAATTGTCTGCTGCAGAACTGCTGGTGGCTGGGTGTGATCAGAAGTGCTGGGTTCTATTAACTCCACAACTCAGATTGATATTTAGCAATTTACAACCAGAAAGAGTTCAAGTTCAGATTGTGCTAATATCTGGTAACAAGCTAATAAAATGTGGCCTTCCTACCAAAGGACTTTGTCCAAAAAAAGATACTCAGAGTAGCTATTTCTTGAATCAAGTGAGAAAGTCTAAAGTGACATTTCAGAAGGAATTCCTTACCCGTTTGTACATGCTTTTTCTGAAAACAAGTTCACCTTAGTTCAAATGCTGAATCTACCAGAGTGACCTAGAGCATCTTAACATCTTTTTTTTTTAAATATTTATTGTCCATAATGAGTTACATTATTTAGTGGGCAAACCATGCGTTGTTATCCCGACTTCCCCAATTCCCCCCCTCCCCATCCCTGATCAGTTGTATATCCTCCTTCGTGGGCTGTCTGTATTAGTCCTTGTGGCAAGGGATCCTGTATATCTTAGTACTCATCCCGGTCTTCCTGGCCCA
>PVHP010015564.1:0-37236 GCA_004024765.1 Zapus hudsonius
TATTGTTTTCTCTTCCCAAACTTCCTTTCACCTCAAATGCTATTGAAGGAAATGGCTGCAATTTGTCAGTCTTTTCCCCGTGCTCATCCTTCCTTCAGATGTGGGGACTGAGGGGTTCTGTGCAGAGTTTGCTTCCCCTTCAACACAGCGTCAGGCAACTGAAAGCTTCCAGGTGTCCTGGTTTGTCCCCTTGCAGGTGCCTCTTGCACTATGGCATCCCATCTGGCTTTTAAGCAGCAAATGCTATCTTCCTCCACTGTGTATCCTGGGAAGGGAGCGAGCCTTGAGTGGACAGTGGGAGGAGGACATAGAGGGGACATGTCAAAGGAGCCATGGGTGTGGGGGCAGGAAGGTGGGATGAATGGGAAGAGGTGTGCCTGAGCCTGGTGTCGAGGAAAGCTACTCCCGGGAGGGTATTTCATTTCACCTTTCTGCCTGTGCTTCTCTCAGGAGTCTCAGGCTCCCTGCAGATGGCCTCTGGCATTGTGTATATAAAGGACTCCACCTCAGCATAACACATTCTTGGCCTCTGCCAGACCAGTATATTAATGGCCCTTCACGTTGGCACTGTGACCATACTTTGCTCCTTATCCAAACATAGAACTGCTCCGCCTGCCATAACTATTCTTACGAGGGGCTTGTTCTCTTGCTGTCTCTGGTTCCAGGTTGGCTGCAAGCTCAGCCTGGTGTTCTTCCAGTACTGCATCATGGCTAACTTCTACTGGCTCCTGGTGGAAGGTCTCTACCTGCACACCCTTCTGGTCGCCATCTTCCCTCCCAGCAGGTGCTTCCTGACTTACCTTTTGATAGGATGGGGTAAGCGATCTCCCACCACATCCTGACTCCTGTCCTTCTTGGCTAGGTTGTGCAGACTTCTTTTTGGAACACTGCTGTCCGAGGGATGCAACTCAGGATCACCTTGGGTGGACTGGGTGTTCCTACAGGCAATGTTTCTGGTAACCTGAGGTCTGCTTTAAAATGCTGGAGACCCTCATTTCTGGTCCCTTTACCCCAATCAAATTTAGCTGCTAATAATTAGCAAAGTGGCTTCTGCCTCTTCCAAGCCAGCTCACACCAACAGTGGGAAGTCAGGAAGGAGGGGGCCAGAGGAGGGGGCTGATGGCAAACCCACCCACTGGTAGGAACCCAACCCTGCCTGGAGCAAGAAGGGACGGATGGTATTGAGCTGTAACTGTGAATAAGAACAACTGCACAGTTGTTGGCTTTGAATCCTGTTTAGGAAGCTGGTTATGCCTAGTTATCGGCAGACCTCATGCTTTCACCTTCCTCTAGTTTGTCCCCAGTTTTTATGGTGTTCGAAGTACACATCTGCTAAGCTTCCTGAGCTGCTGTGAACCCCTCATTCATTCACACCCAGGCAAGATCTTGTGTTTTCACCTTTCTTCTTCTAGAACTTCTCTTTCCAAGTGTTTCAAGCACATGCAATGTCTTAAAAGATGATGTAAATGAACATATTTTCCAGCTTCAAAAAAAAGGGGGAAAGATGGTAGGCACATGCCACTGGAAGGGGCATCCTCACATTGGCCTCCCTATCTTCAGCAGACAGGTTTCAGCCCTGGCCAGAGTCTCAGCTTTCGAATGCATTTGTCTTTACTGCCTAATAATGTGTAAATGTGAATATGTACACATTTCTGAAGATATTAAGCAAGTGCTTCCATGTGGTCCTTTGGTTGGGAGCTCATCTCTCAGTTCCAGCTCCTGAGCACATCTTGTTTGGGAGCTGCTTCTTGTTGATGAACACAGGTCGTCTGATAGGCGTTTCTCCACAGGCATCCCCAGCATCTGCATAGGCGCATGGACAGTGGCCCGCCTCTCTTTAGAAGACACAGGGTGAGTGCCGCATACACATCCCAGCCTGTGAAGTAAGGCCTGATTCTGCAAGTTGTTGTGAGAGGTCGGCTCTCAGCTGCATGGTTCTGTACAAGAGTTGAGCACTGAGAAGCTTATACTTGTTAGGGACAGTTGAGACATTCCTAAGCAGCACGTAGCACCCCATGAGTGGAGGACCTGAATATTCCAAGACTGGACTCACTGGGAAATATAGTATTTAAAGGAAGGTCCCTGTGAGAAGTGGGAATCAAGCCAGGCCTGCGGTTAGCTGACGGGGGCAAACCAGTCAGAGATGGATGATATTTTATGTGGTTCCTCAGATTCTACTAAAAGAGCAAAGCATGGTGCAAATGTGTTTGCTGTAACAAAGCATTGAAGTCAGGCTAGGCGACCGCTATGAGCAGCTCTTTTCTTTTGAAAACTTCTTGAGCTGAGCAGCAGTGATACACAGAGTCAGACCCAAGTTCCAAATACACACTGGGACATCTCCAGCCTGAATGTACCTCATAAAAGACCCAGACTATGACTTGCCCATTGTGCAGTGGCCCACTCCATGAACAGATGGCCAAGAGGAATCCATTTCTTTGGTTTGTTCCCTTGCACACTCACAACTAGGGGAACCGCCCTGGCGATTCTTACTTCTCATGCTGGCCAGGCACTTGCAGGTCGGTAGAGCTAGCAGCAGAAGTGTGTCTGTGGAAAGGCTCCCCTGTCCTATGAGTTTACAAGGAAAGGAACACAAATTGAGTTCTCAAGCCTGCCCGACACCCTACATCACATTACCAACCCATCTGGGTCCCAGGACCAGGGTTGCGGTGTCTTCGCTGGCTGAGACAGCCAGCATCCAGGGTAGGATGTGGCTATTAAGGGGAATATGGGAAGCCATGACTGGAGACCATCTCATACTGGAAATCTGCACCTGGTTTGTGGATTGAGGCAATTGACATGTTTCATCTCTCTGACAGCTGCTGGGACACAAACGACCACAGCGTTCCGTGGTGGGTCATTCGGATGCCCATTCTGGTTTCTATTGTAGTAAGTGGCTTCCTGTGAAGAGGCACTACTCTGCTCCATTGTCGCATGCCCACCAAGCATGGCAGCCACTTGGCCTTTCTGCAGAAGGGCCGATTGCTGCCTCTAAGGCAGACCCCAGGGAAGGAGGGGTTCCGAAGGGTGAAGGCCAGTGGGGTTCGAGGCCCAAAGGGGATGACATTTGTCCATTTCACGTTTCCAACTGCTCCAGCTGCCACAGACTTGTGCGGTGGTAGACAATCCAGAAATGAGGTATACTCTGGCCTGATGGGCAGACGCAGTGCTTGGGTTTGGTGGTGACTCATCCCTGCAAACAGGGAAGAGGGAGATGAGCTCACAGATACCCCACAAGTCCATCCTTGCAATAGATCAGGTAGTCCCATGTTGTGTCTGTGCAGGTCAACTTTGTCCTCTTCGTGAGCATTATCAGGATATTACTGCAGAAGCTCACGTCCCCAGATGTCGGTGGCAATGACCAGTCCCAGTACAAGTGAGTACCTGCTTGTCCAGTGTGAGCAGT
Organism: Zapus hudsonius; assembly: GCA_004024765.1. NCBI lineage: Eukaryota > Metazoa > Chordata > Mammalia > Rodentia > Dipodidae > Zapus > Zapus hudsonius. The sequence goes on from PVHP010015564.1 coordinate 3,404, forward strand.
GAGCACAGCCTGGTGCATGGAAAACAAAGCCCAGAACTGCAGAGATGCAGAAGTTCCTCGAGGAATCCTGGTGGCCACGGGCTGGTGTCCAATCCCCGCCAGCCCGAAACTCAGAGGGGCCAAGAAGCTGAGCTACTATGGTGATGCTTAATGTCTGGAACTTTCTCTTGTGTTTGATAGAATGCGAGGATATAGTGAGGGTGTAGCAGGGTGAGCTGAGGATTAGAATTTAGATAATGCCCAGCAAAAATTCCAGTGCACCCCAAAATTCAAGGAGTACCCAAATTCTTGTCTACAAAGTTAAAGAATTAAAATCATAGACAACCAGATATTAAGGTATAGTGGGAGACTTTATTTAAGGGAGCATGGGGAGTTACAGAGTTCTCCAGCCACCAGTATGGGGAGAATATGTGGGAGAGGTTTTGATAAAATCTGTGCTACTCAACCAAACAAGCAGAAGAAGAAAAGGTATCAGAGGGCTCCCATCATGAGCGAGAAAGGGTTCATGTGGAAAAGAATCCTGAGCCCCCCTTACCTTAGGCTAGGGTGAGGGGCCTTACCTGGAAAATGAAAGCTCTCCTTCTAGGATGCCATGTGGAAGAGAGACTGGCCTTTGTTCTAGGGAAGCTTTTAAAACTTCCACCAGGTAAGTCAGAGAGACAGCTGATTGGTCTATACCTGACCAATCAGTCTTTGCATCTAGGTTAGGGCTCTGGCTAGAGACACCTCCCACTCAAGGGGAGGGGGTCTATGGAGCTTTCCTGAACTGTCACAATCCCCCCTCTGAAGAAATAACTCTAACTGTTATTAGGGTACTGGGGTGTGGAATCAAAAAAAAAAGCACCAGAAAAAAGTACATACATGTTTAAGGAAAAAAAAATCAAACAAGAATACCCATTTTTATCCTGTAGGAGGCAAGGCAAAGCTCCGACTGGGGAGGCGTTAAGGAAGAGCTTGGCAACATTGTGTGTGTGTGGGGGGGTCTCTCTCCTAAACTCCCCCAATACTGCTACTTAGATATGTGGCCTTGCTCCAGTATTGCAGTCTGCCCTCCCAATTTGGCCACATATTGTTCTTCATGTTAATTCTGTCTTCCCCATCAAACCCCCAAGCTGGGCTACACATCCATTGCTTTCACCTTATGCCTAGCCCTGTCTTAGTAACAATCCGACAAACTATCTGTGTGTCTCTTATGTTGTAAGTGAGGGGCACAAGGCAGAGGCCAGAAATGGTGATCCAGGGAATCCATAAACTTACTCTACCCATAATTCACAAAGGAAACATAAGACCCAAACTCAGGTGTGAAATCAACACAGGCTTGGTGTTAACATGCTTAGTGCAGCTCAGGAGCCTGGACTCAAATAGGGCTGCATCAGCTAACAGCTTTATCACCCAGGCAGGTCACCAGCTCACAGCCAGCCAAAAGCTACTGCCAGGCTCCTGGTTCCTGTCCCTCAAAAAATTCAGGGTGTATGTATGTGCTAATCCGGTAGCAGCACCAAGCAGAAAGGGGCCTGAGCCATGACTGAGTCTCCTCTGGCAGAGCCTAAAGGCATCATGTCCCATCCTCTGACTCCTCCCTGTAAATTAGAATTGGTATTTGCCCTTTAGGTCTGAGGACCAATTGAGTTAGTACTTGAAAGACATCCAGTGCCTGGCACAGAATTCTGAAAGGGTTTGGTGGACATTTTAGTCTTAATGTATTTGTTGTGCATAAAATTCAAAGTGTCTTGGTGGCCCACACTGGAAAAGGGACCTGTCAGGCTGCAGGTATCGAGGTGTGAGCTGCCTACTTGCTATCTGGCAGGAGATCCTGGCACCTGGGGTCTCCCACCTGCCACCCGAGGAAGCAGGGGGAGGTCTTTCTTGGTCACCTTTCAATTGAATTTGGGTTTTTTTGCAAATCTTGTTTAGTGTCTGTACTGCCTTTTGCCCTGAGCTCCTGGGGAGTGTTTGTTAAGAAGGTCTTGAGATGGATGCTTTCATTTTGTAAACAACATTATGTGGGGTAATGAAGTCTGCTTTTCCAGGGTGATGAGAAGGGCAGTGTGTTGGGCTTTGTCCTTTTGTCATGGAAAAGAAGGGCCAAAGCCTGCCTTACTTACCATAGCTCTCCCCTAGAGACAATGCTGATGGCAGGACCTGGCAGGTTCCTTGGCTAAGGGCACAGTTCCCACCATCCTGGCAGTGTTCAGCTGCCCCTGGCAAGGTGCTGATGCTGAAGGACCTGGGTTCAGAGCACTGAGAGGGCACATTCCCCGAGCGGCAAAAGAACAGCACCAGAAGAGCAGCGGCCAGTGAAGGCCATGCCTATTGCAGAAGACACCAGGCTTCTATGCGGGTTTCCTATATATTGGAGGAACAATCTTTCCCTTTTTGAAACCCAGGGGACATGGGATACTGTGCAACAAGATGGGGGGAAGGCACACATGGCTAGAACTTGCATCCCTTGCTGAGGAAGGGGCTTGAGGCCTCAAAAAGACATTAGTGACCCTGGTGTTTTCCTTAGTGTTGGGCAGTGAAGAAGGGAGCAGATGGGATAGGAGCCAGTAGCTGTGTCCTTCTTCAACTATGTCCAGCAATGGGGCTGTCTGAGAGCTGAGTGGTGTTTGCTCAGAAGCTAGCAGAATGCTCCCATATGGCTGCCTACCCTCCAGGTGGCCACTCAGGTGACCCCTCGCTCCTGAGTGGCTGGAGACCCTGGGCTCCAGCTGAGGGGCTGGTAGAATGGGGTGATGACTACGGTTAATGGGTGTTGGTATTACCAGTGATTCCAATGAGCAGCAGTAGAGCCAGAGGCTGAGAGCGATGCTTCTCAAATGGGCTCCCAGACATCACATTGGGAACTAGGTAAAAATGCAGATTCTCAGGCTGCAACCCAGCTCGTCTATCATTCTGGTAAGACTTGTAATTGGCTCTATCACAAGGCCTCCAGGTAATTTCAGCCCAGTGAAAGACTCAGGTAGAGGCTAGGGGACCTGAGAAGTATTGACCGGCAGGGTCGGGACAGGGTGAAGAAGTGCTACAGTAAAGGCAGGCAGATGAGCTCCAGAGGACTGTTTTCAGCAGAAATAGCTTCTTGCTCCATGGCAGATCCCAGGTTCATCAAGCAGTACCTCATCCCATTGGCCAGTTCCACAGGACTCATGGAGCCTAGATTGCCAAGGGAAGCCCCTCTGTGTTCTGCGGGGTCACCATGTGCTACCTCCACCCCAGTGCTGGGAATGGAACCCAGAGCCCTGCACATGGTCGGGATGCTTCGCCAGCAAGCCACAGCTGAGCCCCACCTTTTAATCTGGCATCCAAATTTTCCAGTTAGAGGCTGATAGACCTACTTATTGGACTGGTGACAAAGGACAGTAAGTCCTGTGAAAGTCGGGAGTAGCTGGTAGAGTCCACAAGAAGCCCCGTAAGAGCGTTTTCCTCATGAGCAAAATCGCATGACCACATTTACAAATTCTGTGCAGTACAAAGGGGAGGGCTTGTGGGGCCAGGAAGAATAAATGCCTGTGGATCTCATTCCCATAACTTCCTCAGCCTCTGATCTCTCCAGAGCTGCATGCGAGGGATGCCACCAACCGTGTTCCTCTCATTCTGCCAGGAGGCTTGCCAAATCCACTCTGCTGCTCATCCCACTGTTTGGTGTTCACTACATGGTGTTTGCTGCCTTCCCCATCGGCATCTCCTCCACATACCAGATCCTGTTTGAGCTCTGCGTCGGCTCCTTTCAGGTAGGTTTGGGGCACTGCAGGCGCTTCAAGCCGTAAGCAGCTCTGACACCCGTCTCCTTACAGGGTCTGGTCGTGGCAGTGCTGTACTGCTTCCTGAACAGTGAGGTAAGTCCTGCTATGGGGAACTGAGCAGATGTCAGGTCAGGGAGCCCCACTGGGGTCAGTCTCAATGGCCAGCGTCTGCCCCACCAGGCCCACACAATTAAGGCCAAGCCTCCTTCCCCAAAAGCCCTGTCCTGGAGCAAAGCCAGACCACCCCCTTCCATGCAGTATCCCCTTCATGGTCGGCCTCTTACTCCTCAACCCAGGGCTGTAAGTCCAGGAACTTAGGTCCTTGGTTGGAGGGGCCGGGCCTCGTCAGGAGATCGATCACTTTGTCCCAAAACAAAGCGAGGGTCTAGTTTTCCTGAAATGGTCTAGCCCACCTCCCCTGCAGCCCTCAACCTACAGATCCTGCTCATCCCCAGGTACTGCTATCCTGTGTGCCCTCTGCCTACTGACCAGCCTCCTCCAGAGGGGAAAGAAGTTTGTGGAGGGGGGGATGCATCCCATGCTATGTCCCAGTCCTATTCTGTGCTTTAGCAGTGCGGCTGTACTCGCCCTCCACAAAGCTGGGTCCATCTCCTAGGGCTCACTCTCTTTTGTTCCTTGCCTGCCCCTCCTCACTCACCTAGCACCCTCCTGAGGGCAAAACTACCTGCCTGGAAACTAACAGCAGCTGGGCCAGAACACCAGTCCTGCAGCCATTGGCAAATTTCTCCTGCCACACATGTACTTCTGCAGAGGGTACATGAATTCCAGAATTGTCTCTGCAGGTGCACTTGAGGTCCCACTTTCCAAACTGACCCTTGACTGATACCCTCCCCTCAGGTGCAGTGTGAGCTGAAAAGAAGGTGGCGAGGCCTGTGCTTGACCCAGCCTGGGAGCCGGGACTACAGGCTGCACAGCTGGTCCATGTCCCGGAATGGCTCAGAAAGTGCCCTGCAGATACACCGAGGCTCCCGTGCCCAGTCCTTCTTGCAGACAGAGACTTCGGTCATCTAGCTGTGTCCCACCTACAGAACAGACTGGCTTCCTTTTGTCTCAATGTTGGGCTCCCTGTTGGGTCAGCACTGGCCTCTCCCTGATCCCTCAGTGTGTAACTTGACTAAAACATTATTATCATTAAAATCCAGATTTAAAGACCATCTTGCTTATGTAGGCAAGAGGGAAGCAGTCCCCAAGCCAGGCTAGGTATGACCACCTCATGGTGCCTGATCCTTGCCTGCAGCCCCTCCACAGATGTAGACAGATGTGGGGAGACTGGAACGTCCGTGGTATTTCGTCTTCATCAATGGCAAGCAGCTGAGAGCAGCTGCCTTCCCAAAGGCTTCCCTGGTCCCCATGGCCTGCCCTGTGGGACTGTCCCCCTTGGGCCCTACACCAGAAAAAAACCCAGCCTGGACGTGCCCTGAGACATTAGGTCATAACCAGAGATAATTCAGGGATGGTGTTCACAGCTCAGTGGCCCATCTACTAACTCAATAACCTCCTGGGGAAGTTGGGAACTGCAGCAGGAGATGCCCTAGGCTGGCTGCCAGGCTACCAGCCCTAGTGACTGGCGACATGGCCCTGGAATGTCCTCTGGACAATAGGAAACCTGTTCTCTTTTTGTTGAAAAATCATATCTTAAAGTTATTTGTTTAAAGGGAAGATCATTTTGTCATAATATAAAATGTCATCTATTTGTGTCCAATACTTGTCAATACCATCCTCATTTTCCTTTCCTTTCCTTTCCTTTTTTTTTTTTGTTTGTTTGTTTGTTTGTAGTAGAGGTAGGGTCTCACGGTAGCCCAGGCTAACCTGAACTCACTCTAGTCCCAGCGGTCCTCCTGCTTCTGCCTCCTGGGATTAAAGGCATGTGCCACCATGCCCAGCAAGCATCCCCACTTCTTCATACTTTATATACAGACATGGGCAGTCAGATCTGGGAGAAATCTTTTTACATGGCTGAAGAAGCAACTGAAGTGTAGGAGGAGGGCACAGTCCCTGCCGAACCCAAACTCTGAAGACTTCTCTCCAGCCCAGTGCAAGGCTGGAGCTGTTGGCCTGATGCTACGAGCACATTTTATATCACTTGTTAACCACCCCCCTTCCGGAGCAAGGCCTGCAAAGTACTTTTCCTGTGGCTTCGGTGGTGTGTAGACCCTGGCCAGCATGAATGCCAATGATACTGACAGTTGTGTTAGATTCAGAGGTGTCAGAAATCAGGAAACAGCCAAGGTGAAGACCCTGTACCCGGGTCCCTGGAATATGAAAAGTGGTGAATGTCTAGAGACCAACTCAGACCCACTGGCTAGACTTCCAGTCTGCAAATCCTGGCCAACTGGATTATCTTGTCAGACAGAACTGCCTCTGACCTTCGGTCCCTACCAGCTCTGGAGAAGCCCCCATTTGTCTGGAGTTGCAGTGGGCGGACTGCTCAGAAGATTTAGAAAGCATCTAACCTGCCATCTCTGAGGCCACCAGGCTCAAGGGCAGGATCTGGAGTACAGAGAGCCCAAGCCAAACACTCCAGGGCTGCCCACAATGCAGTGGCTACAGCAAGAGAAAGGTGGATGCTGGAAACCACATAGTTAGTCCTGCCTCTCTCAGACCCACCACTGCTACTCTCTCAATCGGTTTTGAGAAAACGAAGCTTCTCTGTTTCTGAAAGTGTCTGTCATTGATCGTGTGAATGCCATGCAATAACCCTGCATGGATATGGAGGACCTGTGGGCACAGGTAGCCATCAGTCTCCAAGTTGTCACTGGTCATATGTAAGCATCTAGATTTCAAGGTGTTTGGGCCCAGCATGTGCTGACGCTGAACAGAGTTGGGCCTGGGTCTTCTTGGTAAAGGGAGCCCCTCCTCACTAGTGGAACTGACCAGCAGCAGAGGTATGGTCCAACATGGCCAGCATGTGATTTTACATGTTGTAAGTGTATAGAGCATTCAGAAACCATCACAGGATGAGACTGAGCTGTGTACATACTACAATAAATCTGAGTCGATCTTATATGAATAAAAGTGTGCTGTGAGTGGTACTCCAACCCCAGAACACAGCTGTGTGCCACTACACCCAGGGAAGAAGCACAGACAGGGTCCTGCGCTGGACTAGGCACCCTCCTTCCAAACCATTGCAGATTCTCCCCTCACATCCTCATGCAAGAAGGTGGGTCTCAGGTGGCAGAAGTGTGAGTGGTAGCCCTGGGGATGCACCCAGCAGCCTTGTGTGTGCTTGGAGGAATGCGTGCAGATTGCATTCTGTGAGCTTGTGAATGCTTACAGAGAACCCAGCCTGCAAGAGAGCAGCTCAGAGTGTGGGGAGAATGGTGGTACATAGGCACATGTGTGTGTGTGCTTGGGGGAATGTGTGCAGGCAGGCATGCCAGTGTGTGCTTGGGGGTGTTCACAAGTGTGTGTGTGTGAATGCAATTATATGTGCTAAAGTGTGTGTCTCTGCATGTCCATGTGCTTGTCTGTGGGTATTGGCGTGCACCGAGCGTTAGCCACATATATGCAGCATGCAGATCACACTCATCACACAGCTGCCCAGAGGAATCAAATTCTCAAGAGGCCAAACAGAGAAAAGGGCCAAACATCTGGGAGCTGGTGAATTTCCTCAGAGCAAGCAGACAGGGTTCTGAGGTGTGGGTTCAGCAGAGCCTTCGTGGAGCAGCTCTCCCGTCTGCTCTTCGTGGGGATCAAAGGGCGTTAGCCCTGCTGGCAGCTGGGAGCCACTCTGAGGAAGCCCCTTTCCATCCATGTAAATAGTGGCACTTTTCTCACCAGAAACTGCAGCTCTTTAATCAGCTATTTCAGATCATAGAAATTTTATGGGAGAGTTCTAAAATTGAAATGTGGGCTGGGAAGATCGCTCAGCAGTTAAAGCCACTTGCTTGCAAAGCTTCAGGCTTAGGTTCACTTCCCAAGCTGCCCACGTAAGCAAGAAGCCCTGGCACACCAATACACACGCACACAAGTGCGAATAAATAAATAACTTTTTTTTAAAAACTCTCTCCCCAACCTGCAGTGGCAGCTATTGTGAACTGTGGATACTGGTTCCAGGAGGACTTTTCTGTCACACAGACAGCTTCCCACTCTCCCTCTGTTTCCTCGTGGACATCAGGTCATGTTGCAGAGAAGTTCACAACCAGCTTTCTCGGATCAAACCAGTGCAGAGGTCTTTCCCTTTGACTACACAGAACGACGCTTTCTTTTGTCTTTCTGAGACCAAGGTCCTGCTGGCCCGGAATCTCCATTCTCCTACCTCAGCCTCCAGAGGGTCTGGAATCACACCCTCCTGCAGGCGTTTGTACTCCGCAGCAGAGGCTTAAATTGCTCAATCAGTTCCCATTAAATGTTTGATTCATGTGTATTGTTTACACAAGTAGCTTTGTATTCTGCCCTGGGCTCTTAGCTCTGGACAGATCATCCGGGATAGCAGCAGGCCGCCCTCCTTTCACTCTCAGAGGCACTGCACACGTGGTACGTCAGCCCCACTGGTGCTTTCGTCTTTTCCTTGGGACACCCGCAAAGTGTCCCCTGTGGGGTGCCTATGTCTGCTTGTGAGCCACTTGTCTTTACAGAACGTTTTTCTCTAATTCTGATTTAAAGCCGACCCACCAACAAACTGGATGAGCAGCCTGTCTATTCCCACTGGCCGTCTACAAATGGACGCTTTTCTTCTTGGTAAATAGGGACAAAGATGGAAAGGCCGCTCAGTGGGGGCGGTGGTTCGTCGCACTGTCGTCACTACTGGCCAGCGGGCACCTTGGAGCATGCTGAGCGGGGATGGGGACGCGACAAAGGATTTGGGGCATCTTTTATACAGAAAACCGTTCTCTGTACGTGGAAAGAAAAGGGATGCGCCCTCCTTTATGTTCTCTGAAGAATTAACAAGGAGAGCACATCAGGAGGCCCGTCAGTGGGTGGTCACCTGACTCATGAAGAGGGTCTCTCACATGGAGCCTGTGGGGAGGACACCTGCCTCCCCCTCCCCCCACCAGGGCTGTTTGGGGGCCTTTTCAAGCGCTGCTTCCATTGAACACCTGGAATTGAAGATGACTGGCCACTCCCTTTTGGAGAATGGGGTTTCATACCCTCAGATGTGAAGGTTGTTGTTGCGGTCAGCTTTCTAGTTGCTGCGCAGAAAGAACCTGGGCAAAAGCGGCTTGTGGAGGAATGGGTTTCTTTGGCTTATGGACTCGAGGGGAGACTCCATTCTGGCAGGGAAAACAATGGCATGAGCAGAGGGCTGGACATCACCTCTGCCACAGCACTGCAAACAGCGGCAGGAAGGTGTGCCAAACACTGGCAAGGGGGAGCTGGCTTATAACCCCATAAGCCCGCCCCCAACAACACAGTTCGAGTGAGGTTCTAATTCCCGAATTGCCATCAGCTGAGGATCAATCTATCAGAACACATTTGTTTGTTTGTGGGGGACACCTGGATCAAACCATGACAGTTGTTATGTGCAATTCTTTAAAAAGCACAGAAATTCAATGTTCTTTCCAGATACTAGCTATTGTGGTTCAAATAATGCAGTCATTAGTCTACAATATGTAAACATTGATTATCAAATCCTGAAACAAATTATCACCATCCTTTCAGACTTAAATGCACAGCACAGTAAAGGCTCCATGCTGGCACTCGATACATGCTGGGGTTAGTGCAGCAGGAGTAGGAGTGCTCTGGATTCCATTCCAGTTCAGTGACATGAGTATTCTCAGCTCTGCAGGAGCTGGCAGAGAGTCTCGATCCAGTGCTTGCTTATTGAAAAGCATGAAGGTCTGGACTCAGACACCTGACCCCCGGTGGGCCTGTTCACCTTCGAGGCTCCAGTTCAAGCCCTCCATCCCCTGATCTTACTCCCTGCATCTTCCTCTTCCTTCCATTCATCGCTCTGCCTTGTCAGAGAGATAGGCTGTGAGAAGCAGAATTCAGAGAGAAAAGGCAAGAGAGGAGGGCAGAGCTTGGCGCAATAAACCAGGGGGTGGCAAGATGCCCTCAGTGCTGCGGGGAGGAACCAGTCTTCAAAACCCTTAAACTGGTTCTATGTTATACAGTAAGTAGCAGGAAAGGAGCCCTGTGGGGCTGTGAGAAACTTTAAGGGGCAAGTGTGTCAGTGACAATGAGCCTTGCAGGAACAGAAAAGCAGGACAGAGAATAGAGGTAGTCGGGAAGATAAAGGCTCAAAGACAGAAAAGACAGCCTAGCAGGGTAAACGCGATCCCAAATAGCAACCAGGTCCTGATCCTAAACCAGCCCTGGCTGCCCATCCCTGGGGCTTGTGTGTAGAACGCAGTGGTGGCCCTGCCCAGCACATGAGACCCCTGGGGCTGGCCACCATCTGGGGCAGAGTAACTCTGACAGAGCTTAGAGTGACGAGATTTCCCAGAGCCCACAGAGGGCCAGGGATGTGTCTGCAGGGCACCGTCATTGTCCCAGCCAGGGTCAGGCCAGGTTACTGAAGCCAATGCAGACTGTTAGGGATGACAAAGACAGCCATCCCACAAAACCAGCGTCCTATGGGCCAAGTCATGCCCCAGTGACTCCCTGTCTCCACCACAGTGAGAGACCTTCACTCAGGGGTCCTGTGAATGTCTTAATCGCCTTGAGGACCTGCTCTGCAGCGCCAGGGCCCTGAGCCATGGAAATGATCGATCGATAACTACTGTACCAAAAACTGACAAAAGCAAAAGGAAAACAACTGTTCCTAACAAGTGAAAGAAAATTAATACTAGCTGCCCTGATTGTCTGTAAAAATGGCACCCATCCAGCAGCAGCACCAGTGAGGTCTGAGTTGTACATAATGTGATGAAAAACCCATACTTGGTGGTTTTATTGTATCATGGTAGTATCATAACTCAATGCAATATTCACTGTATTGTGTAGCATATTATTTTCCAAGTTTATTACTCTATACATTTTAAAGTGTACATTACACCAACCCAGTAATTTTATGAGAAATTTTCCCTAATTTAGAATTCAGAGTTATTCACAATGATTCACTAAAAATGAATATAGTCATTGCAATATTATAATATCAAGGAATTAAAGATGATCTAATGTTTAATCATATGATTAAGTTATAATTTAGAATGTGGACTAGTCTATGGCATTGGAGACCATTTAGAGAAGAAGGTGACTTCAAAGAACATGTCTTTGTCGGAGGTGGTCTTTGGGCCACCTCTGACACCACACACTCTGCTTCAGCAGTATGCATGGCTGTACCCTTAAAAACAAGGTCAGAGCCATACACAGAAACAACAGCTCACTGCACCCTGTCACCTGAGAATATCTACCAGAATGGAAAACACTTGCTCAGCCTGCAGCCTGAGATCTCCACCACTGTGCATTCCTCACAGTAATTAACTCTGCCAAGCCAACCATGAATAATGCAGCACAAATTATATGATTCAGTTACTTCGCAAGGATACTAAGTAATGCAAAAGTAGGACAATCGCTTTTGACCAGATGAACTAGGGAAGGAGAATTGTAATCTCAATACCAGTGACCAGTGCCACCGACTCCAGTGTGGCACCTCTTCTGAAGATGGTGCCTTCCAGGCATCCCTTTCTGGACTGAGCATTTTTCTCTTTCATAGAGATGTGAACCAAATCATAAGGAAAACATAATCCCAAGTGTACATGAACAGAGCCTCAACATATATGAAGTAAAGTTGACAAACAGTAACAGACCACTGTACCTCACATTTGGAGGTTTTGGCATCCAGTGGACAGAGCAAGGAGACATAGACTCCAGAAGTCAGTGAATACAACCCTGGAACAGAAATATTAGACAAGCAGATAATGTTCATGAAACATCCAGCAACTGCCAGAAAATGAACCATGTGTGCTGGGCCACAGAGCTAGTCGTTGTGACAGATTTCAAAGAAACAAAGTCACACAGTATAGGTTCTCTGATGATAAGGAATTAAACTAGAAATAACAAAAAGACATCTAAAAACCAAATATTAAAAACTAACCAGCACATGTCTAAGCAGATCAAAGAAGAAATCATAAGGCAAATTTCAAAGCAGTTTTAATTTTAGTGAAAAATATCTGGATTCGATACCCAGCACCAAATAGACAGGGCATGGTAGAGTACACCTATAATCCCAACAGTCACAAGGCAGAAGGATCAGAAATTCAAAGTCATCCTTGGCTGTATAGTGCATCCAAGGCCAGCTGGGACATATGAGAACCTATCTCAAAAGAGAAAAAATGGCAGAAAAAAATACAGTGCACCAACATATGTAAATTTCAACTAAAACAATTCTTGGAGGAACATTTATAACTTAAAATATAGATATTTTCAAATAATTTTAAGATATAGAGAAAATCTATAAAAAAAACAATGATATAATCTTCCATATAGAATAAGAGTTTCCACTTAAAATGAAAATGTATGTAAAGGGGGCTAGGGAGATGTCTCAGCAATTAAAAGCACTTGTTAAAAGCCTACCGGCCAGGTTCAATTCCCCAGCACCCATGTAAAACCAGATGCACAAAATGGCATATACACCTGGAGTTTGTTTGCAGAGGAAAGAAGCCCTAGCTCACCCATGACATCTACCTCTCAAAAATAAAATATCTGGGGCTTGGAGACATTTCTCAGTGGTTAAATGCCAAGAAAAGACCACAGACTCAAATTTAGGCCAAATTGAAGCAAGCTGTATTTGTGCACACAGGAGCTGGTCAGCAGCTGCCTCACCCAAATGCAGGGCTCCAGAGACTAGAAGCCAACAAAGGGAAAAGTGGGGTTTTTATCTCTAAAACTTGGAGCATTTCCAATAAGGAATGTATCAAACAGGAGTGCAATGAAGCAGGACTTACAGAGGTGAAATAGTGCAGTGAGCTGTGAATTCCATGTGAGTTAAAAGGACCAGATAACTTCTTCAAAGCACAAGCAACTTCTAAGACATGCTTAACCCTTATCTGTGCAGCTGTCTGTCCTGTCTGTTTCTCAGGAAGACACTCTCCCCTAGTATAAATTATTTTCTCTGTCTTATCTTCAAGGATGTTTTCTGTTGGGCTTTCTGACATTCTTCGGTTGTTAAGTGGGGAGATTCGATTCTTGGGAGGGGTAGAGCACATTCAGAGAAATTCCAGGCCAGTTTAAGGTATGGTCAAATCAAGCAGAACTTTGTTGCAAAATAATTTCTAATTCCGCGATGGCGTTTCTCTGGTTCTTCACTTGCAAAGCTTGATAGCTTGGGTTGGATTCTCCAGTACCCATGTAAAGCCAGATTACAAAGTAATGTGTGATTCTGGAGTTGGTTTGCAGTGGCAAGAGGCCCCAGTACACCCATTCCTTCTCATTCATTCATTCCCCCTCCCTCACAAAATAAATTTTAAAAAATTTTAAAAAAAATCTGTAAAGAAGGCGGAGACCTTCTCTGCAGGGTTCCATATGGATCCTCCACAATATGACTGTGGTGGCTCAACTCTTGCCATGATCTCAGCTTTTTGCCTGCTGTCAGGTGGTAGGGTTCTATGGGCCACAGCTCGCAACGTTAAGGCAGCCTTAATACTCACCCACCACGACTCAGGGAACTGAGCGGAAGAGGGGGCGGAAAGATTGTGAGAGCCGTGGTGGGGGAGACTGTCCGGAGGCATGGCACCCCTCAGTAACAACACACTTGGGCCAGGAGGACCGGGCTGAGTACTAGGCTATCCAGGATCCCCTGCCACAAGAACTGATACAGACAGCCCACGGAGGAGGATATCCAACTGATCAGGGAGGGGGAGGGGGGAATTGGGGAATTTGGGATAACAATTCATGGTTTGCCCACTAAATAATGTAACTCATTATGGCCAATAAATTTATATTTAAAAAAAAAAAAGAAGGCTGGAGAGATGGGTCAGCAGTTAATGCATTTGACTACAAAGCCTAACGACCCAGGTTCAATTCCCCAGTACCCATGTGAAGACAATATGCACTAAGAGTAGCTTGCATCTGGAGCTCATTTGCAGTGGCTAGAGGCCCTAGTGTGCCTACTCATTCTCTTTCTTTCTCTCTCTTTGTTTGCAAATTAAATAAAATATTTTGAAAAATCTGTAAAGAGTTCATATTTCATCAAAACATGGAAACAGGATGGGAGGAACTAAGTCTCAGAATGGCCATTTCCTGGGATAGATTTTGGTCAGTAAAGGAGTTTTGTGAATTTTTATAATAAAATTGGGTGCATATTGGTTAAACATATTAGCAGTTAAGCTGTATTTAAAAATTCTTTATTCCTATAAGATGCATTAAAATACTAAAAACAAATACACAAGCTACTGAGGTAATTGTTGGCAGGGTCAAGAACTACTCAGCTGCTCTTGCTCTTCCTTTTTTCTACGAAAGAACTTAAGCACCTCTGTTATAGCAAAATGAGCGGAGCTTACTGCCCCTCCCTCGAATTCACTGTTACATTCTGCAGACATTTGTTTGCCTCAGATGGCTAGTCTTATAGCATAAGGTGAGAAACTACCAGAGCTTTGAAATTCTGTGAGACCAAAGAAGAATTTGCTTTAACGGTGATAAGGAAGTTACGAAAAGATGAGGCCGAAGATACCTGGGAAGGGTTATCTGAACTTCCTGGAAGCCATTGTAAAGGTGTGAGTTGCTAGTGCTTGTAATTCACATGTCTAATATCACCTACCCATCTCTGTGCCCTACTATAAAATCTCTTTGTAACCAGGGTCTGGGCCAAGACTTTTCTAGGCTTGACTCACCCGGCCCCGGGCGTAAAATTAAACTCCCCTCTCCTCTTGCTGCAAAGGCTTTGTCTGTTTGTCACTTGGTATTTCTCCAACCCTTCTACCAGATAGGACTCAGCACAAACAACCAAACCAAAGGCCAGCCTGGGGGCTTTGTGGTGCTGTCTGGGAGACAGGAAACAAGCCTAAGATGATTCACCAAGGAGGTGCTGAAACTGAGAACCAGTTTAGCAGGACACCTCCAAGCAGGGATGCAGAGGTCCAGCACTGATGTGATCAGAAGGAAGGAAAAAAAAGTGAAGTCTGGCTAACAACAATGCCTCACCTTTAAAGCTGCTGAGGAGTTCCTGCCCTGTCTAAGACTTTCGCTTATCTGGGAAGGAGCAACACACCGGCCCCATTTGGCTACGGCGCCTATGGGATGCTTGGGAGGACTGGCACTCAGTATGTGCTTGGTGTGCTAGAGCTGTAACAGATATAGAGCCTTGTAATTTTCATTGCTTAAACAATTTATTATAAAGTTGTTTCTTGCTGAGAACCAGTTGCATCTCTGGCTTTATTGCTAGTTTTAGGTTCTACCCTGTGATACTGCTGGAACCCTGATTCTGTGGCTTTGGCCTTTTGGAACTGAATTGCAGGAGGAATGTGGAAGGATTTGAAACCTCAGCCTAAGGGATGCCTTGTAGTGCTGTAACTGTAAGGAAATTGAGGCAGAAGGTACACTGGACTCAAGCACGCTCAGATAAGGATTCCTTTATTCAGCAACGAGTGGAGTGGACAGACTTCTCTCGGATCTGAAGTCATGTGTCTGTGTAAAAGTTCTCAGGAGGCTCTTTAAAGACTGTAGATAGTTTTCCTGGGCCTGGGCCTCCTTAGGGGGCTGTCTAGCAGGAGACAATATAAATGTTGATTTATTTTTTTCAAAAGGGGCTTATCAGAGATAGGATCCTTCAGATATGTAAACATTCTCCCAGATGCTTTGAAGTGTTATCCTGGGTAAGATCCTATATAAAAACATTTTCCCAGGCTCAGGGAGAGCTGTATCTTTTCTTCAGTAAGTACAGCTTGATGATTTTGGTCAGAGTTGGAAAGGCCTGAATGAAGTAAGAACTATGGACTGTGAGGTTTGGCCTATGAAGGTGAGGAAAAACTTGGTTGGGACTGGGCTAGAAGTAGTTTGTGTGAGAAGCTTGCTGCATTCTGCCTGCCTGTGTCCTGAGAACTTGTGCAGGGTCACATTGCATAGAAATGGACTGGTGTGAACAGATGGAGATGGCACAGAAATACATGAAATCTTGGAACAAAACTGCTGCTTGTTCAGCTGCAGTTATTTGAGAGATGACAACCATGGGACTGGGCCAGGTGATCTGCACTGGGACAGCAGGAAAAATGCAGGCTCTTTTGAAGTAAGGGGCTGAATAATGAAGGAGGCTTCCAGTTCTCCAAAGTTGTCTTTGCTCCCTGATGGATTAACAAACTGGTAGCCCACCTGCAAGTATGAACTATAACAAGTGCAGGAAGAGAGGGTCCCTGGATTTGCAACACAGTTTTGATTTTGGAAATGGCGATTGGCAGTGTGAAATAGTCCTGTTGGATTACCTGTGTAGAGGTCCAATTGTGCCTTAAGGATGAACCGTGGATTGCAGCAGAGACCCAGTGAAATGCCAGGACTATGGGATGGCTGCCAAGGAGAACTGTCAGCACTGGATGGAGTTTTCCAGGACTGTGAGTAACCTGACCGGAGGGGCAGAATTGGAACTCTAGACAGTGGTTAGGGTTATTATTGAACTTGGAGTTACAGAGTTTGATGTTTGCCCTGTTGGCTTTAAATCTTGTATTGGTTCAATTTGCCTTTGCTGTGCCCAATGCCATCATTTCCAGTGTGACTGTTCTGTGCTGTTATGGGTGGTTTTGTTTTGGTTTTTTGTTTGTCTATTTTTGGTGTTTATTTTTTGGTATTATGGCTCAGGTGAAAAATGTTTGAATATCATCTGGATTGATAAAAACTGAGAACTTTTGAAGCTGAGGTGAATACATTGCATTTTACATCATGTCTGATTATTAGTTTATGGGAGCCTGGGGCGGATTGTGATGATTTGAGCCAGGTGTCCCCCACAAAGGTATGTGTTCTGAATGCTTGATCTCCAGCTGATGGCAGTTTTGGAATTGGAAACTGTTGGAGGTGTATTGTTGGAGGTGGGATTATGGAGGTTATAGCCAGCTTCCCCTTGCCAATTTTTTGCACGCCTTCCTGCCATTGTTTGCACTGTTGTGATGGAGGTGATGTTCACCCTCTGCTCATGCCATCACTTTCCCCACCATCAAAGTCCTCCACCTAGGACACCATGTGGGAAGAACAGACAGAATTATCTGTGCAGTGAGTATTCCCTGCCCCAGGTGAGCAGAGAGACAGCTGGTTGGTCCATATCTGACCAATCAGTTTTAGCACCTAGGTTTGAACTCTAGCTAGACACCTCCCACTCAAGGGGAGGGGTTGGTCAGGTTTGGAATCTATGGAACTTGCCTGAAACTATCACAATCTCCCCTCTGAAGAAATAACCCTAACTGCTGTTAGGGTATTGGGGTATAGAATTGAAAAAAGCTCTAGAAAAGAAAGGACATACATGTTTAAGAAAAAAATTAAACAAGAATACCCATTTTTATCCTGCAGGAGCAGGGTAAAGCTCTGACTGGGGAGGGCTTAAGGAGGAGCACAGCAACAGTGTGTGGGGTCTCTCTCCTAACTTCCAGATTTCCATTGACTTAAACTTAGAGAGCATCACCAGTCACCTCGATCTTAAGGGTATTCTGCTGGGCTTTCCAGAGATCTAGAGGTAAATTCCCTTTGGGAACCAGAATAAAGGCCTGCAAATTCTTGGCTGCACAAGACAAGACTGATTTGTAGTGCTGCCCACTTGTCATATTGTTCTATGGCTACTTCCTGATTACTCGGTTCTAAATACTATTGACTTTCTATTATAACACCTTCAAGCGCTACGATTGGTTCTGACCTTCCGTTGTAGTTATCTTCTCATTGCTGATACAAAACACTCCACCAAAAGCAACTGATGGGAAGAAAGGTTTTATTTTGATTTGCAGTTGTTTCATCATGGCAGGGAAAGGATGGACACCACATCTTGCCACAGCAGCTGGCAGGAAGCAGCAAGAGTGAGCTAAGGCCAGGCAAGGGGGAGCCGCTTAAAACACCCCTAAGCCCAAACCCCACAATGTACTTCCTCTAGCAAGGTCCCTAGCTGGTGGTAATTTGGGAGGTGTTTTCAGGGACATCTCATGTGTTTCGAGGAAGAACTGATTCAAACCACCAAATCTGCCCAACCCATTCTTCCTAGTATCACTATATCATAAAAGTATTAATTTAGTTAATTTTGCATTTTTTTACTGTAAATATTATTTACTGCACAGCCAAGGAGCAACAAAGGATTCTATAAAGGGCTAGAGTTTTCTTTTTTAATTTATTTATTTATTTATTTATTTATTTGAGAGAGTGTGAGAAAGACAGAGAGAGAGAGAATGGATGGTGGTACCAGGCCCTTTAGCCACTGCAAACGAATGCCAGACACATGCGCCACTTTGTGCATCTGGTTTTTAAGTGGGTGCTGGGGAGCTGCACTCAGGTCTTTCTGCTTTACAGGCAAGCGCCTTAACTGCTGAGCCATCTCTCCAGCCTCTGTTTTTCCTTTTTTTAATTAAGTATTTTAACACATGAATATCATCCAGTCCATGTGGATGTGTCCTCAAAAGTTGTCATAAGTTTGAGATGAGATATATAAACCTTAGAGTTTATCTCCTGAAGTTTTTGCTGCATGGGAGATGGTGGGAAGTACCTGACAAAGTACTTTCCATCGAGGCTAAAAGAGTCTTTGATGTGGGGTCTTTTCCAATTGGTTAAATCACTGTTATAGCTCTCCTCTTTTAGTTCTTTGTTTTCCAGAAGCTCTGTGGAAAGACTCTAATCAATTTTGAATTTTTATCTATAATTTTTAAATCCATTTTTGTAGCATATAATGTCTCCCTTTAGCAGAGATAGTCCTTTGTCCATTTTTATAGAGTACCCAGTAATTATTTTAACAATTGGAAATAATTGGTGTTTGCTGACAGAGGTAGATCTAGAATTAGAACTTTGGTTAAGGAAGAGAAAGGCTTTAGTTAATTTTGATAATTAAAATTTTATAGTGTCATTTGTTTATTTAACCATCAATCTAGAGGACTGAAGATCATGGGCACTTTGCTCAGTACTCAAATTTTATAAATAGATGTAAATCTTTATCTACCAAAATAAGTTCTATAATCACTATGTAGTTTAGCAAGAATGCCCCAATTAGGACTAATTCTAGTAGAATTTTTCCTACTACTAAGGTGGTGGCTTTCTGACAACCCAATAGGAAATATACAAATTTAGTATTAAGACATGTTTATATATTTATGTCAGAGGCATTTGAATAAAATCTAATGGTTAGGTGTTTTTTTTTTAATTGGGTAAAGCTGACCTGGAATTCACTCTGTAGCCTAGACTGACCTCAAACAGGCTGGTTATCCTCCTACTTCAGCCTCCCAAGTGCTGAAATCAAAGGCATGGGTCACTATGCCTGGCAGTAGTTAGGTTTTCAAATGTCTTCTGGTAAAGAGATAAAACACAAAACCCTATGAGGTACTCCAGGTGAGAACCTTGGACAACCCAGTTCTACCAACAAGACCAGAACTGATAGCTGACTCCCTGGCACCACCCTAACACATCAGCTAGGGCCCGGGTGAAACCACAGAGGAAGTGGGGAGATGAGCAAGAGTGCTGCCTCCACAGTGAGCCTGACAACCTGCACCAGATCGATGGAGACAGACACCAAAGCGGAAATCCAGGGGCTACTAAGAGCCCAACACTAAAGACTGAAAACTCACCCACCACGGCTCAAGGAACTTTGAGGAAGAGGGGGCAGAAAGATCATAAGAGCCATGGTGGGTGGAGTATCCAGAGGCATTGCCCCACCCTCACTAACTGTCTGCTGCTCACACAAGTGGTAGTCCTTGATTCCAAGGAGCATTCCAGCAATCCCAGTGAGGAGCGCCCTCAGTGGAATGGGGGCAGGAAGGAGGGAAACAGTAGTACCAACACGTGAATTGTACATGCAAAAATAAATAAATATAAATATTTTTAAAAACACACAAAATCCTTGTTCTCTAAGCCAGTTTTATTATTATGCATGCATAGAAAGTTGGGTTTTGTTCTATGTCTGTGTATTTAACTTTGAACTAAGGAATTTTTAATAACCTTTAATTATGGTGAACTTTATCATGTGTTGCGGTCAGCTTTCTAGTTGCTGCGCGGGAAGAACCCAAACAAAAGTGGCTTGTAGAGGAATGGGTTTATTTGGCTTACGGACTCGAGGGGAGACTCCATCCTGGCAGGGAAAACGATGGCATGAGCAGAGGGCTGGACATCACCTCTGCCACAGCACTGCAAACAGCGGCAGGAAGGTGTGCCAAACACTGGCAAGGGGAAGCTGGCTTAGAACCCCATAAGCCCGCCCCTGATGACACAGCTTCATCGAGGTTGTAAAACCCAAACTGCCATCAGCTGAGGATCGATCTATCAGAACACATTCATTGGTTTTTGGGGGACCCTGGATCAAACCATGACATCATGTATGTAAATATAATTGTTAAATTTTTATCTTTTAAAAACTTTCTGACATATTTTAGCCTTTTAGTTTTGTCTTCATCTTTCTTTTTTCATTTAGGAAAAATCCTTTAGGAAAAAAATCTTATTTTACCATATAAAATCCTTTGTTTTATTTTTATATTTTTATTACTTATTTGCAAGGAGACAGAGAATAGGCATGCCAAGGCCTCTGGCTAGTACAAACAAAGTCCAGATGCATGTGCCACTTTGTGCAGCTGGCTTTACATGGGTGCTGGGGAAGCCAGCTGTCAGCTGTCAGGCTTTGCAAGCAAACACCTTTAATGGCTGAGCCGTCTCTCCAGCCCCACAAAAGTCTTTTTATCTAAAAGCATTTCATTTCTCTTTAGCTTTCTTTACCAAAAGTATGTTCTATGCTTAAAACATTTTCATCTCTTCTACTTTATTCTTCTCTGCAAAAATATTTGAATTTTAAAATTTTTTTCTTTTTTTAAATTTTGAAATATTTCATTTATTTCTTTTTAAGAGAAAGGCAGACAGAAAAAATGAGTATGGGAGCGCCAGGGCTTCCTGCCACTGCAAAAGAACTCCGGACGAATGTGCCACTTTGTGCATATGGCTTTATGTGTGGACTGAAGAATCAAACTTGGGCTGTCAGACTTTGCAAGCAAGCACCTTTAACTACTGAGCCATAACTCCAGCCCAGAAATAATTTCTCTATAAAATAAAACAACTATATTTTAATGAAAATTGGAAGCTGAATTTGAAATGTTGACATTAGATCTTAAATGTCTAACAATCATACATAGGAAAAATGTATTAATAGTCTCTTACCAGAAAATTTAAATTAATTTCTTAAATTTTAATTAATTTTTAATTAATTAACATGCACATTTACTTGTAAGCCAATTTAAATAAGCTCATCTTGGAAACGACTTTATGTGGTAAACATATAACATATATCAAAAAGCAGCCTACAGAAACATGTATACTAATAGAACAAGATAACATAACCTTTATGTTGAAACTTACAAGACAAAGTAATGATAGTTTCAGTAGTCAGCCAGACCTGAGCAGTGGGACAAGAAGGGGTTAAAACTCCACATGCTAGGAATATAGCTTTATATATTGATGGGGTCAAGGATAAGTTTGTCTTAACTG
Organism: Zapus hudsonius; assembly: GCA_004024765.1. Classification (NCBI taxonomy): domain Eukaryota; kingdom Metazoa; phylum Chordata; class Mammalia; order Rodentia; family Dipodidae; genus Zapus; species Zapus hudsonius. The sequence goes on from PVHP010015564.1 coordinate 24,679, forward strand.
CCTCAACAAAAGCTATCTGATTTCTCCTTCACAGTAAATGTTAGAGCCCTTACTAAAGTTGTCTGTGGGAGAAAAAAAATCTACAAGTCTGTACTTTAGGTAGGATAGGTTTGAGATGGTAACTTTGGATATCAAATACCTCCCTCATCTTTATCACACGCTCTTTCTAGTATCGTCTCTAGTAATCACTAGGAAGAAAAAAAATCTTATATCAAAGAAAAAGATACAAAATAACAATTAGGGGCTGGAGAGATGGCTCAGCAGTTAAGGCACTTGCCTCCAGTGCCTAAGGCCCTGGGTACAATTCTCCAGGACCCACATATGCCAGACCCACAAGGTGGTGGCCCTGGTGCTCTCTCCCTCTCTCTATCTCTCTATCTCTGTATTTCTCTGATTGAAAAAGAATAAATAAAATATTTTTTAAAAATAACAATTAGCCCAACATAAAAAAGACACATAAACAATTATATGACAGCAACAATTATCATGAATACATAACACTCTACATTAACTCACAGTGAGTTGAAACAAGGTAGGAATTCTACATCTCTAAGTCTTTGAGATGTAAGAGGGTCTCACTGAAAGTCAAACGATGAGGCTTTTTAATGGACACTTAGGTTAATATCGTTCCCTCTTTTAAGAACTAAATAACAAGAGAGAGAGACTCTTACAAATGGAAATTTCTCATTAATTAATAAATCAGAAAACTCTGGTTTATAGGTTACTAGGGTAATCTGAAATTCCTCAGCAAATCCCAGAGATTCCTAATATGACTCAGGAAAGCCCACAATCAACGTTTCTTTAAACACATTCTTTATTTTATCTTTTTAAATATATTATTTATTTATTCATTTATTATTTGCAAGCAGAGAGCTAGAGAGAAGAGAGACAAACAGAAAGAAAGGGCATGCCAGGGCCTCCAGCAAATGAGCTCCAGATGCAGGTGCCACTTTGTGCATCTGGCTTTATGTGAGTACTGGGGGAATCAAACCCGGGTTGTAAGGCTTTGCAGGCAAGTGGCATTAACTGCTGAGCCATCTCCCCAGCCCCCATAATCAAAGTTTTAAGTTCAGTTTTTATCCAGGGAGTATAGTGCTAGGATCAGTTCTCCCTGTAAACTTTATCCCAAAAGCGAACATAACAATCTTTTCCTTTGATAAAAGATTATTTTCTTCCTGGTGGTTACTAGAGAAGACTAGAAAGAGAGTGTGATAAATTAGAGTGTGCTGAAGCTTCTTGTAGGGGAGCAAAGCTTGAGAAGGAATGATAGGATCAGAAAGTTGAAAAACAGTTTCTTGAGAATCTATTCTTAGTTTTGACACAATCTTGACTTTTTTAAAATTAATTTACTCTCTCACAATATCTTTCTTAAGTTTTGATATAGTTTTAAAAGCTCTTATTAATCTCCTATAAGTTAGCAGTTTTATCATTTCTACTCTTAGATCCTCTAAATTCTAATTAAAGCTTACCTCCTATATGTCATCTTTAGTTCTGTGACCACTCGTGGAGGCAGGAGGGAAGGTAAGAGACACGCAGGTGCAGCTGGATGGGAATAAGTCCCGGTATTCTAAAGTGCAGGAGGGTAGCAATAGTTGTGAACACTTCGATGTATGTTTCAGAGCGGCTACTGGGTGGGATGCTAAATGTCCCTAACACAGAGAAATGACAGATGGTGAAGTGAAAGGTAACAGAATGCCCGTCAACCTAATTTGTTCATGACATATTGCACATGTGTGTTGGGTAGCACATCGCACTCCATAATACAAACAATTGCTCTGTACTAATTATAATGTTTAATTTTCTTTTCAATTCCACCACTCATAAATCATAGTGGCAAACCATACCTGTGAGGCCAACTCCACAGGCTCCTGAGAACCAACAGCCATTCCAGGCCCACCTGCCATCAGCAAGCATCCCAGGTGACTTAGACCCACAGAAGGGGTGAGGCAGGCTTCTTCCCACTCTGGCCTTTGATTCTGCTAGGCTGGACCACGGCTCCTCGGCTCCTCTGTTCCGATAGCTCTGCATGATCTGGCTGGTGTTTACAGAAACGCAAAGCCAGGGGGCTTATAAAGTTAAAGAGTCGGCTTAGTTTGTGTTGTGTGGGGCCCCGGATCATAGGATAATTCTCAAATATTTAGGAGAAAAATGTAAACTCTCAAGAGTTTTCCTCCACTAAGATTCCACCAAGAACCCGGAGCAGTGACTTCTAACACAACCCTGAGACATTCTCTGCTGAGAATGTCAGCCTCAGAGTGGGGTGCTGCCCGGTCAGATGTCCCCTCCTCCAGAGTACAGAGCTGAGGCTATTGCTTTGCGACCACAGCTCTGCCATCCAGTGAGGACAGAGCTTAGTTGTCGGCACAAGTGTAGAGACCGATGCCCTCCTGGGCAGGCCATGAGCACTGCCACCGGTTTTGGACAAGCCTGGGCAAGACCTCGATTTCATTGAGGGCTCTTCAGAGGACCTCACTGGGGCTGGCAGAGTAGACAAATGAGTGAAGTCCAGGCCGTGTAGCTATATGACTGTTGTTTAGTGTCCCAGAGCCAATCTGATGTTCCCACACAGACTAATCCCACCTTGGGGACAGGTGGTGCTCACTTCACTCTGAACGTCAACCGTAAGCTCGGTGTTTCATACACTGAGGCATTCACTAACAATCGCAAAGGGAAGGCTCTTTGCATGCTGGGAAAGGCACGAAGACACTCTGACAGCGCAAGCGAGGTACTGGAATTGCCTCACTTTATAGACCAAGAAGCCAAGGCCAAGGGCGGAGAGGAAACCTGGCTACCACCACTCAGCCTGTAACTGGCAACCTGGGAGTTGACCCCAGGAAGACTGACCACAGAGGCGGTTCTCGAGGCTGTGACTTCGAGACTGTGAATGAGCTTAGAGAGGAGTGAGGATGCTCCAGTCTGGTGCCGTGGGCGACAGTTTAGCTTCACTGAGATGCAGGTCTGGGGTTGCACAACGCTACTTCAAGGTTAGAAACTGCCCATGCCCTGACTTCAAATGTTTCATCTCCCCTCGAGCTGACCCAGGTGCCCCTGGAGGGTCTCCAGGCGTAGGAGGTCTGGCCATTTCTGGAGAGGAGCCGTTTGGCAAGCTGGCACATTTCCCCACCATGGATGCTGCAGTTTTCGCTTCTCGATGTGATGTTCCTAGACACCCGGTCAGAGAGCAGCTGCAAAGCCTCAGGGACTGAAGCTTGTGCTGTGGACCACAAACTTACGTAGGATGAAAGGCTTGGGAGGAATGGGAACTGAAAAACCACAAGGACCAGTTTAAAAGGCAGTCATACTCTAAAGAGTTGTCACAGATGCAAAATGTGCCACTGATTAAAATGCCTGGCAGGGGAAGGGTCACACAGAAAAGACCTGACCCTTGTGACTCGGCCTAGGAACACACAGTCCTTCTTTCCATCAGTAACAGCCCTAAAATGCCACTTGTGTGTTGATAGTCCTTCCAGGATTCAGACACGCTGTGGAGCCTTTTCCTTTCCTCCCAGGAGCATCTGGGGCCTTGATTTTCTGTGCTGTTCACCGTGCCATCACCCCATCTTTGTCCAGGGTTATGCTAGTAATGTTTTTCCCAGGACCCTGTGTGTCTCTTCTTGATTTGCTTCCATGCTTTCTTCATGTACAGATCTGGACATGACCACATAGTGGTCACCAGTCCCACTGCGTGTAAGAGGCTGTGGTTTGGGCTGACACTTGTGGCTCCCAGGTTCGGTTCAGTGGAGATTGCATAGAACCTCACATGGTCAGAAGTCTGTGTGGGGAGAAGGATCACTCCCAGGAAGCATCAGCTGCGCACAATTCCTCTCCATTTTTGGCAGCACTGGTTCTGAAGTCAGGACCAGGCATTTCGGGTCCCCCCCCCCCAGCAAATCAGAAGCTGGGCTCTGGGCACACTGAATACCCTCCTCTCCATCTTCCCTACTGAAGGAGAAATAGGAGAAAGCTAGCATCTTTCAGGCAGTCAGTTAGGGACAGAAGCCCAAAAAGAGAACCAGGAGATGCCATTCTGTCCATCTTGGCAAAACTGAAACTTGGGTCTGATCCTGTCTAGCCTCTCTGAGTCAGTCCTCTGATCCACAATCCAATCAGATCCTGGCCCCCCTGCTCATTGAGTATGAACCAATCAGGTCTCTGCTTACACACCTGAGCCTGAGGACAAGGCTCACCCTGATTGGATGTCTGATCTATATACAGCAGGTTACCCACATAGCCCACTCCCCTCACTTCCCCAGCTCTCTCACTCAGTCGCTTCTTCCTTTCGCCCTGTGGCCAGACCGGAGCACATACGTGATCTTGCCTTTCCCTCCCAGAGGCTAGGAAGGGAGAATACCCGTCTTGGTTTGGGTATTTTTCTCCTTGCTTTCTATCTGTGTCATGCTTTCAGGGTACCCTCTGGTCTATTGATTTTAATTCTTTAAATGTATAAGACCAAGGATCTGTAATGCCCCAAATTTATTGGTGAGTTGGAATATACTGATATTGGCAAGGAACCCCAATATTCATTCCTATTACGAGGCTGCTTGGTGTGGCTCCCCAGTAGCCAGAGAGGATGAAAGGTGTAAACTCTGTTAAACTCTCACTAATTCAAAGGGCTTGGAACTATGAACCTCAGGATTTACCAGTCCAGCCTTTAGGACTTGGGTATTCAAGGACCAGGACTGCCAACAGAAGAAGAGCTTCTCTGTGCCTAACCATTATTCCTATCCAAGTAGGACAAAAGGATCCCACGGCTGAAGAAGTTCCAGTTAGAAATCCTAAGGAATTCTGCACGATATCTTACAGCTCTCATTAATTCACATACTCAGCCCATGCAGAGCTATGACCCAGCAACCTAGGGTGTGTCAGAAGAAGGATAAACCTGATGCCTGGTTTGATTCTTTCCTAGAGGCCTAGTCCACCAAAGCCATGAGGACATCTAAGAACTGCCTGGGGCCCCTAGCATCCTCCCTCCGGGTGGGACAGTGAGTGTAAAAGCTCCTAGGAATCTTGTGGTCTGTGGATTACTTGGGAGGTCATTGTACACTAACACTCCAGTTCATCCATGGAGCTGGGCGAGCAGAGTCTTGAGATAGCAGTAGGACGATGGGCATAGCCACCGGGAGAATGTTGCGGTGAACAGCTCTTGTTTACTATACAGATAAAGGTTGTTAATATAGAGGAAAAGGCAGAGGTAGGGGCATAGGCAGCAAGGGTAGTCTGTGGATGTCTCATGAGTGGATTGGCAGGGGCCAGTAGCCTGTGGATGCCTAGTTTGCATAGATAAGTTGAGGGGGCTTTCTATGTGATTCTAGCATGTATAGGATGGTGATGCTGCAGAGGAACTGTAACCTTTAGACTTTTATTGTCCAGGTTTGTTATTACAGCTGGGGTGAGTTTAGGCCTTGAATTGTCTGCTTATCTCAGGGCTCGCTGTGGCCTGCCTGGAGGGCTGGAGGGTCTAGGATACACTTGAGATTATTGGAGTCTCCGGCCCACCTCAACTTCCTTTAACAGAAAGAGACAGTGGGATGCCTACCAGTCTCAGTAAATAATCGTATATCCTCCATGCCTCTTAGCAGAGTCCCACAGAACCTGACAGTTAAACCTAAGCACTCTCTTCTGAGTTTTGTCTGAATGATCCTGAAGACAAAAGACCCACTTTTGAGTAAGCCAGTCTTGGAACCTTGGAAAAGGCAAAATATGCCACCTGTACCTCTGCAGATGATATGCACAGGCATCCCACAAGCTGAGCTAGGGCAACACAAGTTTTGTGTGGGGGTGAGCATGAAGTAGAGCTCTCCTTGTCCTCCTGCCCCTCCTGTGCTTCGGGGAGTGATAATGAAGAATAGGGGCTGGGAGACAAGGTGCGCACTCATCCCCAAGCTCGAGCACATCTGAGAAAATGACATTTACACGATACATTCTCTGATGAGAATGGAACGGTCATTTTCACAGAGACCATGTCAGAAACCAGGCATGAGGCTCCAGCAGTGTGTAGTTGAATAAAGGAGGGAGGGTGATACACTGTCTTACCTTTGGTCCTCACAGGAGAAGCCAATGCTAACCTTCCCCTGGCCCATATAGAGACTCCAGTGATGAGTGGCCTTGGCTTAGAGGAGGGCCTGAGTCTTATAAGCAGAGCAACCATGCAGGCACCCACTAGTGCTGCTGTCCATGCTTCAACCACTGGGCAAAAAAAGCTCCAGGAAATTTCTGGAAGAGGCTTGGGGGAGCTAGGTACCCCATCCACTTTGCCATTCCTCTTCCTTATATAGACCCCGGCCTCTGGGTTTCCCAATGCTGCTGCCCAAAGGTAGATGTTCCAATCACTTATGGGGTCCTCACAGGACCCTCCAAGACCTCTACCACCAACAACCCTAACAGTGCAGGTGAGTCTCAGGTTATTAATCTGAGTTTGTGGCATAAAATTCAAGAAATCCTCCTCAAACTCATCACCCACACAAACAGCGGTGACTTATGATGGAGTGATAGCCAGCCAGCTGCGCCCAGCAACTCACTGTAACCAGGTGGCCCTGGTAGCACCTCAGTTTCCCAGCAGAGCTTTGACTCCCATGCCATGCTGCTCCCACCCAGACCTGGTCCCGAGACCAGACTACGTGTCTGTGGGTTCGTTTCTTTCTAGGAAATCATCCCAGAGTCACTGTGCCTTTAGTTTGTTCAACACAAAGGTGCAGGGTGGCTTCTACTCACCTCATAACTCTGTTTCTCCAGCAACCGGTCAAACGTATCAGCAGCAACATTCGGTGTGCCACATTCTCAGGGGCCTGGGAGGAGGGCCTTGGAGTCTCGGGGTCACACCTGCACCTCGGCCTAGGAGACTGAGTCACTAGGAAAGAGCAGCCCTGCCCAGCCAGGCTCCTCCTGTCCCTCTCACCACTCTCAGAAAGGCAGCAGGCCTCTGAAATTGGTGTGTCGATGATTTTTCTTGGAAAGAGGCTTTTAAAAAAATCTATTCCAGCCAGATAGGGCATAGACAGGGCAAAGAAAGGATTTCATTCAAGCCTAGCTTGGTGAACCAAATAGTTTATTGGTGTTACAGGAGAATGGCAACTCAAAAGCAGCCACATCGATAAAAAGTCCCAACCCAGTGTTAAGAAGCTAGTGAGAGATTAGCAAGATTGGAGGATATTAGGACCAGACCCTTCCCTCATAATCAATAGCCTATAAAGTTAAAGAATAGAACTATAGGAATCCAATTATTGGCTAAAAGAATGAGATCTGAGTCATAGCTCTAGTTCTGGGACGTGGGACATCCTGAAGGGCTCAGAAAGTCATTAATCTGCAAGTGTTGGGGTGGGGAGACGGTTTATTGGATAATGCACTTGCCCACAGACATGACTAATGGAGTTCAGATTTCCAGCACCCATGTAAAATCCTAATGTGTGTCGCACACATCTGTAGTCTCAGTGTGCCTAGGGAAGAAAGATGTAAGGAGGGGACAAGAGAACCAAAAGCTCACTGGCCAGTGATGAAGCAGAGACCATGCTTCAGGGAAGGTAGAAAGAGAAAATCAACACCCAAAAAAATGTCCTCTGGCCTCCACACACTTGCCATGCATGTGTGCATCCCCTACACACACAACACAACATGAGACAACACAATACAATACAAAAGATTTTTAAAATTAAAAAAAATAGATAACTAGGGCTGGAGAGATGGCTCAGCGGTTAAGGCACTTGCCTCCAGTGCCTAAGGCCCCGGGTTCAATTCCCCAGGACCCACATAAGCCAGACCCACAAGGTGGTGGCCCTGGTGCATATTCTCTCTCTCTCTCTTTCTCTCTCTCTCTCTTTCTCTCTCTCTCCTTGAAAATGAATAAAATATTTTAAAAAATAGATAACTATCAAAATCTGGTTCCTAAACCTTATAAGATTTCTGATCAAGAACAAAGACATATCATTGCATCCCATGTAACAGTCAATCCAAAAAAGCCTGTCAACTATCTGGATAAGAAAAAAAAATCTCTCAGAGAAAGCTATTTGTTCTAGAAACTTTAGAAATAAAATAAACCCTACCTAAAATATAAACTGGCACAATGTTTCTGGTCTTAGTTACTTGTTGATGGGATCAAACACCTGACAAGAAACAATTAAAGGAGGGCTTGTTTGGTGTACAACTGAAGGGATGCAGCCATCATGGCAGGGAGTGCATGGCAGCAGGAGCTCACGTTGTCTCCAGTCAGGAAGAGAGGTGTTTGCTTGTGTTCAGGTCACTTTCTCCTTTTCATTCAGTCTGGGACCCCAGCACAGAGGATGGCGCTGCCCACGTTCAGGGTGGGGCTTCCCTTCTCGGTTAAATCTTTTTTGAAACACCAGAGATGTGTTTCTAGGGTGAGTTTTAAATCCAGTCAAGTTAGCAATGAAGATTAACCATCCCGATCTCTTTGGCCATCGTCCTCTCTTGCCCCTCTGAGGGCGCTACCTTTTGCTCTGTAATAAAATCTACCTCTATTATACACCACGCTCTGCAAACCTCATCAGAATTCTATGACGACCCAGAGACAAGGAAAACAGAAGAGTCGAAATCAAGATCTTGGAGATGAAACGGGCACTTAGAAGCTACATTTTCTAAAACGCATTGACTCCTCACTTGGATGCAGAAAATAACTAGAATCAGGGATTAAAGTCTGACTTCTCTGTCTTAATTTTGTATCTGCCTCCTTTATTCAGGCAAAAAGCACAGGGACAGATCACCATCCTTAACCTTTCCTCTGGAATCCCAGAAAGAACAAAATCTCATAAGAGAGATCATAGATCTTCAAACGAGGACCAATTATTCATGAAATAAGGTTTCACCCTGGAATAAAAGTCCCCTCGGTTGATGACAGCAATTACTTGACTACTTTTGAACCGACCTTTAAGATTAGAGCTGAGACAATGATAGGTCCATGATTAGCAAGACCACATCTTGACCAGGATTGATGACGTGTCCTCTACTGACATCTAAACCTTGGGCTGGAGAGATGGCTCAGCAGTTAAAGGCACTTGCTTGCAAAGCCTGAAGGTCTGGGTCTGATTCCCCAGTGAAATGGGGTCAGCATGGGAGTGGGTAGCCAAAATTGGGCTTCTACTCCTTTATTCCACCCGAATTTGTATCATCCGTATGCCAAAAGAATTGACAACACAAACAGACAGGTTTTTAAACAAATACTACATGTCTTATTTAAATTTATCCAAGTGGGGGACAAAGGTGTTTGAGCAGGCCAGTGTAGATGCTGTTAGATTGTTTTAAAACCATCTGGCTGAGAACAGCCTGTAAGCAAGCCGCTGTCTAAAGCTCTTGCTTGGTTTAGCCACCAGTTTTTGTAACTTTCTATAATGTATGTTAGTATGATTATTTTAATTGTGTCCTTGAGCCTTTGAAGAAAAGCAATGGGTAGTTTTTATTCTCCCCATCTATATGGCATATAAAATTGTCCTGTGTTGTCATTTTTGTTTTGGCCAAGCCTTTTAACAATAGAACATTAAAGTTTAGTGGATCTAAAGGGGCCCAGTTCTTGAGGTTAGTGGAAACTTGGGGGCTGTATTGGAAGCTGTAATGGTTAAGTTTTGTTGTCAACTTGAGCTTTCAAGTAATCTTGGCTGGGTCTCTGGGATGTTCACAGGAAGGCAGCCTCTCAGTAGGGGGCAGGATGTCAGGAAGCTCAAAGGAGCTAAAAGTCAACGTCCTGTCCTGTGTGGGCAGTGCAGGAAGGAAATTCCAGAGACTCAGGAAGCCATTAAGTCTGGGATAGAATTGCAAGACCCCACCCTAGGGCTATAGAAAGGGGAAAGAATTCTCTCCTTGCCCTCCTGCCTGTTTGCTAGTGTGTGTGGTGTAGGTGGTGGGTTTTTCTCTCTGCTTGAACCTGTGAAAGGAAAGCAGCCTCTTTTGCATTCTGGAACTTCCCCTGTATCTACAGCTACAAATAAATCCTTTCCTCCCATAAATTGTGCCTGGTTTGGAGATTCACCCCAGTGGCGTGTGGCTGACTGTGACAGAAGCCATCGGAAACAACATGGAGAAAGAGAGTGGGAGAGTCTAGAGTCAGATTTTGCCCAATTTTGGCTCATATCTTCCATGTGAAGAGGAGCATATCTTCAGAACGGGACATGGGGGAAAATTTTGGGAGTTTCCTTCCTACAAGAACCTGGGTCCCAAATTTCTAGATTTATCTCAAATCTAAGGAGCCAAGTATTGCATTCTATTTGCCACCTGGAGCAAGGGAAATTCCCCCAGGGGTCCATGCCACACACTAAGGGGTCTGTCTCCAAGCTCAAGTTTCTCCTGACCTCCCCCCCCCCCCGTTTCCCCATTTATGTGTCTCATATCATGACCTACTATGAGAGTTACCAGAGGCCTAAGGGGTAGAGATATATGCAGAATCTTATCTAATCACTCATCTAGGGGATGTTTGTCTCTCCCCTCTGCGGGAGTCTGGCATGTAGGTCCCCCTTGGCCTGTGACTGTTTCAGAGTGTCTATGGACTATAGTATTTTTTGTTGTAAAAGGAATTTTTGGTCTTTATTATCTTTAAATTCTTACCAATGGGACCTTGGGGGTCTATAGATTTAAGTCTTTACCCACAGGTCCACCAAAAGGCTTGGCAACTATGGATTTAAAGTCTTATTGATGGGAACTTGGGGGGTCCATGGACTTGAGTTTTTACCAACGGGTCTGCCATAAAGCTGGGGAACTATGAACTTAAACGTACCATTGAATTTTTTTTATTAACCACATTACAACATCCAGCATTTACAGTTTTCTTCTATCAACATTATATAGAGCCCCTATTAGGACATTAATTAAAAAGGGAAATAGCTATAACAGGGAGAAAAAAATTATATCAGGTGTTTTTAAGAACCTAATCATCTGATTTCCTTAAGAACAGCTCTATGGCAATATCTGTTTTTATTCTAATAGACCCTCTAGGCAAGGCTAATGGTTGTTTCATTTAAGGAGTTCATAAGCTGATCAAATATATTTACTCAGTCCATTCATTTTAACCCTTTCCTGCTTATTAGAACTTCTCTGACATAGGTGACTATAAGTGAGGTCAGAAGAGAGTAACTGTCATCCCTAATATAAAACCTTATATTCCCCATTTTTATTTATAAGAAAAGTAGGAAACATGTATCATTTACAGTAGCAAGTATCTCTAACCATTGAGCAATAGCTAGAAAAACATGGTTTTTTCCTTTTGACTCAGTTTACCCATTTGACCATGGACTTTAATAGACAAGAAAGAGGATATAGATTCTTTGTGCTGTGTTTTCCCTTATATTTGTCATTTACCAATGGGCCAGTCTGGTTTATGAGGAAACATATATTGACTGCAAAGCCTTTTTTGGGTCTAGGTTTAGGGGAGCTCATTTCTGAACCCAGAGTCTGGCTGAATGCTTCTGTCCAGTACATATTTAGCTATTGATTGAGATGAAGAGCACGAATAGAGGCAATTGAGTGGGAGAGAAAGGAGAACGGTCCATTTCTTTAGTTCATGGTTTGGGCCCAACACATGCATTTCGCTTTTATGGACGGGCTGGTGTCGAACATTTATCTTTCATAGAACTTAGTTACCCATCCTTTATAGAGTAAAGAGAAATTATACCAAATTGACATAACTCCTTATCAAATAATAGAAAACAAGTAATCTAGTAGTAAAAGAATTAAACATCTTTTTAACAGGAAAATTTAGAAGTAGACATTTTTAGTATGAAGATTTAAGAATTAAAAATTTTTTATCATTTATGTCACCAAAAATAACCCTCTTTATGAATGTATTCTAAGAAAACTGACAACCATGGTTTAAAAAATATTTACCAATATATATTTATTGATTTTATAATCTATGGATGTAAGATATTTTTGTTAATAAATCTTATGATGTACATTTTAAAAGGTATCTCTTGGACAATTTTTATAAGTACATTTATTACATCTGGAAATTATTTTTTTATTTTTATAACCTTTTAATATATCTGATAAAAAATGAGCCATCACCCTTGGTAGAATTTTGTAGTTTTAAAAAATTGTCTATGTAGGCTTAAAAAAATTAAGTCTGTAACATAGTTAAAAGTAATAACAGAACAGTTTTTTATAAGTTTTGTAAGGCTCTAAATACGGTTCAGTATGAAACAGCACTGACAAGACAAACTAGAAAACCTTGAATGTTTAAGAAATAAAGTTTACTGGTTTTAACTATAAATCAGGAAGAGGAATTATGGATTTGTCTTCATATTTTAATAAATTACACAACTAAACATGTTTAAAAGAAATTTGTGATCCTCCTGTCTTAGCTTTTTAAATACCAAGGATATTATTATATGCGCTATGAGGCTTAGCTCATTTTATGATCTGTATGTTTTACAGAGAAGAGAAACCTTAATGGGAAAAAAGTTTGTAGAAACTTGCATTATTTTATAAACTGACTAGAAATTAAATTAATTGCACTTAGAGACCTGTGAAACAGTAAACCTTGGAGGTAGGCTTTTCTGAGTTTTGTCTTTTTTCATTAAGTATTTTATTTATCCATTTTCAAGCAGAGAGATACAGAGAAGA
>PVHP010015565.1:0-36611 GCA_004024765.1 Zapus hudsonius
ACCTCATAAAAACAAAATCCAGTAATGTTAGCTCTAGGAACATTTCCATTTGCAATGAAAAATCCTCAGCACAGAACGAGCTGTTTTCTATCTCTCTGAACTGAAATTCCCCACTCTACTTCCTTTCTCCTAATGGATCAGTAACAGCCATTCCCATTTCCTCCTTGACTGGGATTGGCTAGCTGCAAAGCTTTGCATCCTGATCACTCGGGTTGTTTTTTGCTAAGGGTTTTGTATCAACCCTGGTCTCTGAGCAGACTGTGGGCCCTGGATCTCTGCCAGAAAACCCACTCAGTAGGTGTTTACTTTGAGTTAACCCTGCTCTCCTATTGAGCTGCTTTCTTGCCTCTTTGCACCCAATTTGCACCTTACTGAAAGTTTTTATATTTTAAAATAAAACAAAACAGGACCACTGAGCCTGATAAAGCTGAGGGTCTAAGCAAGAGCCCCTCTGGAGCACGGGAAGCCTCTCGGATAGGGCGTTTCCTGGCTCTTCTCTGGGACATTTTCCTTTTCTGAAAGACAAATCCCAATTCTCTTCTAGGTCAGTTCTCAAAATATCTTAACACAATCTATCAGGTTAAAAACGACAGGCCTCATTTCCCATTGATTTTTGTTTCTCAAGAAAACTGGCTTCCTCTTTTCCTGCTTGTGACTCCATGACTTAGAAAAGAAGAAAAGAAAAAAGAAAAGAAAGCAAAGAGACAAGATGGGGTGGAAGAACCCAGGGGGACCTTAGGTTTCTAGCATCATGCTAGGGCAGGGTCATGGGTTCTAATCTCACTTCTCCTCTTGTCCCTCAACAGTGCACGTGGGCTGATTAAATTGACAGCTTCAAGTAGGCCATTTCCTAGGCCAGTACAAAGTAGAAAGGCAATTTCCTCTCCTAGCTGGTGAAAGAAATAAGTTAGGTGGAAAAGAAGCCAGGTACCAGGATTCCCCTTCCTGTAAAGAACTTGAATGACAGGAAACAGCCAAGACTGTAGACTAATTATTCAGAAAATTGTCAAGGGTGCATATTATTATAGAAGAATTCCCTGTACTGCAAGCTTGATTATTTGGGCCTTGAAATAGAAACCAGAACCAAATGCCTTAGATGATAATGAATGAAGTGAGCGCTTGGCAAATTCCATGTGAGAAACTTGCTTCCCTTTGAGTCTGTGGTCTTTTAAAAAATATTTTATTCATTTTCAAGCAGAGAGAGAGAAAGAGAGAGAGGAGAGAGAGAGAGAGAGAGAGAGAGAGAGAGAGAGAGAGAGAGAGAGAGAGAGAGAGAGAGAACCAGGGCCACCACCTTGTGGGTCTGGCATATGTGGGTCCTGGGGAATTGAACCAGGGGCCTTAGGCACTAGCAAGTGCCTTAACCACTGAGCAATCTCTCCAGCCTGAGTCTGTGTTTTAAAAGTAGTTTATTAGAGGTGACAAGAGAGCCCAAGAAGATTTTGTTTTCTTCAGTAAGAACTATGCAAATTTCTACAAAAGAAATCAAAATGAATGTCTTCAAAATATTAGCTGATTACTGTTGATTTAGAAGATATGATTATTACATTCCAGTTGGAAAACTATGGGTTACTTGTTTATTTCCAGGAAAACACAACATGATATTAACAAGCCACAGGCCTCTGTTTCTCAAGAACTGTTGAGAAATTAGTGACTCATTTTTTTTGGAGTAAACAAAGTGATTAAGAGAAGCTCTTTCACAACTCTAAATGTACCTTACAGCTATGAACTTTTTCCTGTAGAAAGTTATAAGAAAAACTGAAAGAATGAAAGAAAAAAACCCTAACAGTTATCTTTTGTAGAAAAAAAGAACAGAAGAACGTAGTAAATTGGAGTAACTTTAAGATTAGAGAAATTTGATTTCTAAAAAAGTTGGGAGCATTTAGTTTTGTTTTTTTTTTTTGTTGTTGTTGCTTTGTGGTCCTTCCCTTTACCTCGTTTGTCTGCTTGGTATTAATTATCAGAAAGTGGCCCTTGGCTATCTTGGTGAAGTCAAAGCAGGATTTCCTGACATGCTCAGTTCTCAACAGTGACACCTAGTGATTACATCTCCTTAGGGTTACCTCCTTATCAAAACGAGGCTACAGTCTTTTAGTGTTATGTAGTAGTATGTTTGAAGTTAAAAGTTTCAAGCTGAGGAATCACTGGATACAATCATAATAATTAGATTATACCTATTTAAAAAAACTTTCCTTCTTACTTTTAAAACAGTGGCAAGTCTATAAGAATATGGCAAAACAGCTCCCAGACCCTCTGAATCTGTCTTGAATACTCCACCTATCAGGGCTTTAGGACATTTGTTTAATTGTCTTTGTGGTGGCCTGAAGGTACAGTAAAGTCCCTAGGGTCACATATTTGACTACTTGGTCCCAGGTACAGTGGAACTGATGGGCAGCTTGTAGGAGGCGGGGCCTGACAGCCTGAGGTTTTTAGTGTGACCCTCTTTGCTCTTCTCTCTGCTTCTGGTGCACCATAAACACCTGCTTCTGGTGCCTGTCTGCCCTGTGTGCACCACCATGTAACTTCTTTTTGAAACTATAAGACAAATTAAACACTACTACGGGCAGGTATTTTATCCCAAATGATTACGTAGGGGACACACCTTTCTTCTCTCTGTATTTAGCCTTTTTTTTTTTTACTTTCTTTTTTTTATTGTCCATAATGAGTTCCATTGTTTAGTGGGCCAACCATGAGTTGTTATCCCCAATTCCTCATTGTCCCCCCTCCCCATCCCCAGTCAGCTGGATATCCTCCTCCGTGGGTCGTCTGGATCAGTCTTTGTGGTAGGGGACCATGGATAGCCTGGTATTCAGCCGGGTTCTCCTGACCCTAGTGTGTTGTTACTGAGGGGTGATCACCTTCAACATGTGACATTTCACAGGACCCGACCTGGTCCAGGAAATCTGAGCATTACATCAGAAGTCACGGTATGAAAATGCCTCACACTAATTAGATTAACATTGATCACATGATAAAGGTATCCAGTATCAACTCATATTAGAAGGCTAGCTGGACCAGAAAATACAAAGAAGATGAACTTTCTGCACGCTGGACAAGAAACTCAGCTCTCTTGTTTTGTTGGACAACTTGCAGGGGGATCCTTTATTACCCCCAAGAGTCTGTCCTTCCTCCAGGCTCTCCCCACCAGCCTTTACTTATATCAATTAATGATTTAATCAGGAATTCATTAGTTCTTCCATATTGATTGGCTGTTGTATTCTAAAGAAGTGTCCTTCCTTCTCCATACACCAAACCAGATTATCTATGTGTGGTAGTTTGAATAATGTCCTCCAAAAGAATTAAGGATTTATTAAAATTATTGTCTTTGGCTGGAGGAAGTGCCACTTTGGCCTAGCCTCCTGGGGACTGACCCTTTCTAATTTGGATGTAACATAGTAAGGATAGATATGCAAAAGAAGAGCCTGAACCCTGACCTGGAGTTCTGCATTTTGTGAAACACAGTGTGTTACAGTGTGCTTGCTTGAGGTGCTGGTGGTGGGCTTCTGTCTCTGTCTCTGCTTGCTTCTGTGAAAGGGGGCCAGCCTTTCCTTAACTTCTTCCCCTAGATCTGTTCAATAAATATTTTCCTCCCCATAATCATGCGTGGTTTGGAGATTCATCCCAGCGGCGTGTGGCTGACCACGACACTATGCATGTAGATAAACATTGATCTGTATAAACCTATAAGAACAATGGATTCTATTTTATTCATTGAGTTGTTATATACCATATCCACTCTTGTGATACTCAAATTATAGGTTTTAATATTTTTTCTTGAACAAGTCAATTTTTCTTAAGCAGTAGAATAAAATATTAGTTTGCTTTACTGTATTGTATATGCCATTGTGTTTTGTTTTTTTTTTTTTAATTTTTTTATTGTCCACAATGAGTTACAACATATAGTGGGCAAACAATGAGTTGTTATCCCCAATTCCCCACTGCCCTCCCCTCCCCCCTCCACTGGATAACCTCCTCCATGGGTCGTCTGGATCAGTCCTTGTGACAGGGGACCATGGATAGCCTAGTATTCAGCCAGGTTCTCCTGTCCGTACCTCTGGATAGTCTCCCCCACCACGGCTCTCACAGTCTTTCCTCCCCCTCTTCCACATAGTTCCCTGAGTCGTGGTGGATGAGTAATAAGTTTGCTTTAAGGTTGTGAGCTTAGGGGTCTTTGTGTCGAAAATCGTTGGTTTCTGTTCCACTGGCTAATCCTGTGCTGATTTAATGGCTGTGGCTGTGGGCCCCTTGTTCATCTCGTCTTTCTCTGCTGAGTTCCATTTGGATCCTCCATTGTATGACTGTGGTGGCCCCTCTCTTGCCAGAATCTCAGCTATCGGCCTACGGTCGGTTGGTAGGATTAGGTGAGCTCAGCACTCTCGCTGCATCCTGAAAGATAAAGACACAATCTCCATCGGAGAGTGCAAATACATGACATGGTTACCACTGTAATAACATTAATAAGGTCCCATTTTCTACTCCCAACCACGTGCAAAGCTAGAGAGAAAGGGATGAATGATCTATCTCTTTGGAAAGCCACTGTTGACACACTGAGTAGTAATTGTCTAGACCTTCAGAATGTCAGTGTTCAATAAAACTCTTAGGTAGGAAGGCTGGCAAGAGGTTCAGTGGGAGAGAGCACTGCCTTACACTTGATCCCCAGCACCCATGTGGAAAGCCAGGTGTGGCTACACTTCCAGGTAAGCCCAGCTCTGAGGGGGGTGGGGAAGATGGAAGGGTTGCTGGGGTTCCCTGGTCAGCCAGTCGAAGTGAAGAAACGCTGCGAGCTCCAGCGACAGACCCTATCTCAAGGAAGTAAGGTGGAGAGTGATAGAAGGGTCCATCCCACGTCCTGTTCTGGCCTCAGCTTTATGAGCACAGGTGCTTGCTTTGACACGCACACATGCAGACACTGCACATACACAGACACCATAGATTACACGCACACCATAAACGCTTTTATGTAGAGATTCTAACCTCAAATCATGAATAGATTCCAGCAGATGTGCCTTCTGGTGTGAATAATAATTCACTAATTAAAAGATTTTACAACTTCCCCAATCGGTCACATATGATTGTTTCTTCTCACGATCTTACATAATTTTGTTCCCATCGAAAATCTTGAATGTCTAATTATCAAATTTTTTCTATGTGCTATGTTATAGTCATGTTTTTCATTATTCTATGAAGACCTCAAATATATATACATCTTTTTAAAAATTCCACAGTAGATACAAAAATTTAATGAAGTCATTCATTGCCACTTCAGGTTAAATTCAGAAGCATCTGAATATCTTGGGGGTCAGGAAGGATGCTGACTTCTCATCTGTGCTTACAGATGTCAGAGTCCCCAGGGGCTTCTATGTTAAAATCACCTTTGTGTTGCCATGGAGACAATTTTTTTTCCACCTCTAGAAAATGAATCATGGGAATACTTATTTTGTTCCCATGGTGATCTGGAAGCTTATATTAAGCATCTCCTTTGAATAATAGCCAAAATATGAGATCCCCTTACTTTTAAAAGGAAAGTAAGTTAAATGACATAAAATATAGAATCATTCAAAGCTTGAAAAAGAAAAATGGTGCACAGAAACTAGCTAGAAACTTTTACGTGTCTTACAGATTTTCTTTTTTAAAAAATTTAAACTTTTTATTGAAAACCACATACATGTCCAAAATGTTCCCTGATCATAATCATTATTTTGATAATGATCATTTTCTTGCTTGAGAATAACTTAAGGTCAGCCTTAGATTTTACCAGATCTCTTTATTTAAAAATCAGTACATGTGTTACCACATTGATAGGCAATGATAAAGAACCTTACAAAACAGGAAGAAAGAAATTTTAATCTGAATTTCCTTGAATTATCCGAAGTGATAGTTTATTGTTCATGAAATTATTTCCAGACAGCAATTTTTTTAAAGTGATCAAATAATTAATTGTCTGATGCAAATGTTCACTCCTTATTTTTCCTTTTTAGTTCTGATATATTTAATTTATGACATATTTAATTCTCAACTACTACTACAGAAACACCAGGAGGTTAACTCAGTCTCTTGACATAGTCCCTTATACTAAACTATACTATTCCAGAAGCTTCCCGTTTATTCTAGAGCATTCTGGGCTGCTGTCTATAGTCACTCAAACACATCGTATTACAATTTGCTTACTTTTTCCAACACACTGTGACCAATTTTCTGGGGACAATTTTAACTCCATACATACAACAGCCAACAGAGTGGCTGATAGAGCAGAGGGTACATAAATCTTGATTACCTCTATATCATACAGTTTTTACAGTGGGAATGCCTTTGACATATGTTCCGATCCATATTTCTATGGCGTGGCTCCAGAGACGTTTAATAAAGAGATTACGGAGCAAGGTTATTTGCACAGAGGAATTAGGAACAAATCATATCATTTCTAGTTTCATATTGTTTTTGAAACTTTTCATTTATATTTATTATTATTTATTTATTTATTATTTGTGTGTATGCACGTATGTGTGCATGTGCATGTGTGTTATGTGTATGTTTATGTGTATGGGTGCACCAAGTCCTCTTGCCTCTGAAAATGAAAACCGGACATTTTCCCATTTTTTTCATCTGGTAAATGTAGATTGCTTTGGAATTGAACCCAGGCCTGCAGGCTTTGCAAGCAAGCAAGCACCTTTAACCACTGAGCAATCTTCCAGACCCTAGCTTCATATTCTTTAACCATTACTCCTTAAATAATGCCGTCATGCTTCTCTCTCGGATGGGTTTTCCATGAAGGCATTCCCAGAAGCCTTCTTGGAAAGAACTCATCCTAAAGAAGAGTGAATATTGGTAGCAAGCTGAACCCATTGATAAACTGAAATTCTGAGCTATTGATTAGATTTTCAGTATCCTAGTTTTTAAGGTATTTCAGGCCTATTTTTTGGATCAAATATTGAGACAAGATTGCATAATTTTAAAGGATTTTAGAGGATCCACTAGGCTATCCATGGTCCCCTGTCCAAAGGACTGATCCAGACGACCCATGGAGGAGGATATCCAGCTGATTGGGGATGGGGGAGGGAAAGCATTGGGGAATTGGGGATAACAACTCATTGTTTGCCCACTAAATAATGTAACTCATTATGGACAATAAAAAAATTTAAAAAAATAAAAGATAATAGAGAACAATTAACATGTAGTAAGTCTCACTCATTGATACAGCTTCAGCTGTGTAAGGTTTTTATGTTTGTGTGTTTATTTGTTTGTTTGTTTGTTTTCTAGGCAGGGTCTCACTGTAGCTCTGGCTCAACTGGAACTCACTCTGTAGTCCTAGGATGATCATTCATGGTGATCCTCCTACCTTAGCTTCCTGGGTGCTGGGATTAAAGGCGTGTGCCATCATGCCGGCTCATTAGGTTTTAGTATATAAACAAATGCTGGTGAGTACCGTCACTGGCTCAGCTTGAGCAGACCACATGATATATGATCTTGAAGCTCATTCCCTTCCCATGATTACAGGGACATTGATCTGCAGTGCTACCATAAGTTAGCCTGAATTTTTGATAATGTTTGTTAAATTTGAGCTTCTTATCTGAGTTTCCTATAGAAGTAAATGGAGGGCATTCTCGTTTCTCTAATGTTCACTTGGCTATATAATTGTTCATTTCCTCAATGCTGTCACTTGTATCAATAGCGCACCTTCACTGTCTGAACACTTGGTTTAGTTGACTTGTGTCTGTTTCAGATATTTTGAACCTGCTGCATGCATATAGTAATTTCTATGTCTTCTTAGATAATGGAACCCTGACTTTGTAATGCGCTGTCCTTTTATCTCTAATAATAGTCCTTGGTCTGTAGCTATACTGTTTCATGTAAATAAAGTTATGCTAGTTCCATTTTAATCTGTGTTTGCATGGTGTATTTTGATTCATTTACATTTACATTCTTTATCTCCTTGTATTTAAAGCAGGTTTTCTGTAGTGCACCTATAATTGGTTCATGCTATTTTAAAAAATCCAATTTCAAATAACTGTTTTCAAATTAGTGGTTGGGCCTTGTATGTGTAATGTGAATATGAATTGAATTAATTTAATTTACCACAATTCTAGTTGTATTTTGTCATGCGTGATTTTTCTGCTTCTTTTGGAATAGATATCTTTAGATTCAATCTCTTGTCACTACTAATGTTCTGTTTATACAACTTTAATAACGGTCATTGGTAGTTGTCTTAGCAGTTACCAAAGCATCCTTAATTAATCCACGTCTACCATCAAGTAACATCATCTGCTTATCTACATACAGTGACACCATGTGTGTGCACACGGACTGCAACAATAAGTCTACTTCTAGTTTATTCTGATCATTTCTGCTATCGTCATGTGTCTTGGTTTTATGTGTGCAAATAATACACAGAAGATTACTTCTGTTTTTCCTTAGAGTCGGCTCACTATTAGCGCAGTCGATAAGGGATAGCACCTACCCTTGCACCTGAAAAGACTCCAACATGACTGCAGGCTGTTTTGAATTCTGGTACTCCTTGAATTGCTCAAAACCTTTTTCATATATATATATATATATATATATATATATATATATATATATGAGAATGCCAGGCACACAAAGATGTACTTGGTGAGTGAATAATGTTCTCCTTCCTGAAAATATAATTTCAATAGGCTTCGTAGAACAATAGAAAAAATACAATTCCCAATTGATATATTTACTTGAAGTCACATAGTCTTTGTCTGAAGATAAGGCATACAAACTGAAACTCCCAGCAGGCATAGGTAGGCACACAGACAGTAAGAAGTAATCAGAGATAAATACAGAGAAGTTCAAGTTTTGGTAAACGTTACAGCAGAGTTAACAGCTACCTAGGTGGGAGGCTGACTTGAACATAAATCAGCTTAACAGAAATCTGTTCAGAGTCAATTTATATGTGGAATTTTTCCTTATAATTTTAACTATTTTTTTTGTTTTGAAGAGGGCTAACCAATGAAAGAAAACAAATGGAATAATTCTGTATTGGTCTTTTTAACTTACTTTTATTGTTAACATAATATTGATTCTAGTTTGACATTTGTTGAATGATCATCACATTGGAGTCAATATAAATGACTGCAAACTACTTTACACCCATTTTGTTACAAGGCTCCTACTGGTGATGCTGGTTCTCACTTGTGTACTTCATCCAATTCATGACATCGGGCGGCTTATCTGAGCATGTCCATAACCCTGAATGAGAACTGTTCCCATCACAGATCGTACATCTCAGGTTTAGGGATTCTCGGAGTGGGCTTCAGACTACCAACAAGTCTAGCCTGCGCTCTGTGCATCTGGAGCACATATCTTAAGACATTGCCTGACATTAGGTGTGACTCCTTTTATCCCAAGCACACCAAACTGCTTTCCACTGCGTCCACTGAAAGAGATCGAAGGTTAGGCTTGCAGACTCAGTCTATAATGATACCCTTCTCCTCTTTTAATTGTGCAGAAATTAAAAGTGCCTCCAAAGAAGTCCATTTATTTCCCAAACTAGACTTTCATGCTCCAAGTGGATTTGATCATTTTGCTATGATTTATGAGTCAGCTTTTGCTCTTTCCTACTTAGTTGTGTGTGCAAATAAACCAAAGGTTATTTTAAAGCATGTCTATTGAGCATAAGAACAAATTAAAGCTGGAAAATGATTAGACATGAAAATTTTAATAGCACTTAAAGGAAGACTGGAGACACTCCGCTCATCCTCACGAATGACCTTGAATGACATTTATAGTGAATGATCCATATATTCTTGACATTGGCAGACATTGTACATTGTGAGAGGAACAGGGACTCAGCTGAAAATGTATATGACACTTAGCTTACTGACAGTTAACTAATAATAATTATGTCCACCAAAGCAGAAATCATTACTTGTAGAGCTGGATGGACTGTTTTCCAGGGAAATCGGATGTGTTTTTCATGGAATCTTGTAACAAAGTCTCTTGGTAGAGGTTTTACACTGGTTATCCTAAACAAATGATCTGTTCTTTCCTTCTTGCTTTTGTGCTTATGTGTGGTTGTTTGCATGTGTTGGGTGTTGGCTCCCTTATGTCTAGCCACCTTATTTTGTTGAGACGGGGTCTCTTAGAACCAATCACCAGGGCAAGCTTGACCGTGGTGGAGGAAGCTGGCTCACCTCATCACACCTCATAGCAGAGAGAACAGCCAACAGCAGCTCCCTTGAGCTCACTCTGAACACACACCTAAAGCTGGACTCCACCTCCAAGATGGCTCCTGGAGACACACTTCCGCCAGTGGGGCTGCATCTCCCAAATGCTCCAAGATGAGGACTAAGTAGGAAATTTCATCACAAACACCTGAGGCACAGGGAAATTGCACATTGAAACCACCACACCTGGAGCTCATTACTCTCCCAGGTAGCCTGTCTATCCGGTGAGTCCCAGTGTTCCTCCTGTCCCTGCCCCGATCCCTACACTAGGGTTATATGGAGGCATGGTTTGGCCTGGAGTTTTTGATGTGGTCACTGGGGATCTGAACTCAGGTCCTCCCATTTGCACAGCAAGTCATCTTGCCCACTGAATCTCTTCCCCAGCCTCAGATTATCTATTCTTATTTTTCTTTATTCTTTATTTTTTCATGACTTAACATATGTGTTCTTTTTAATTTAATATCTTTATTATGAGTAAGTATATACATTATATGAGCAAATCTTGTGAATGTGTCCCATTTCCCTCCTCTGTCCCCTACCCACTGGAGTCCTTTCTCAGTGCGCATACTGGATCTGTCCATAGGTTAGGGGGTTATGAATTGCACCAGAGGGAGCCAGTTTTTCTTCCCCCTTTGTGTATCGTTGCTAAGGGGGGCAATGTCTCTGGATATCCCCCACCATGGCTCTTACATTCTTTCTGCCCAGTCTTCTGCTCAGTTTCCTGTCATGGTGGGTGAGTTTTGAATCTGCTTTATTGTTGAGATCTTAAGTATCTCTGGATCTTTGCCCAGGGTTGTGTTGGGCATTTTTGGTGTCTGTTTCCATTGACCTTTCATGGGTTATCAGACTTGCTGTGGTGATTGGTCTCCTGTTTGTCTTGTCACCTTCTAGTAGGATTCATTTGGACCCTGTGTGAAGGCTACTTGTGGTTTGTCTCCTTCCAGGCTGTCAGCCTTCATCTAATGTCTTGTTGGTGAAATTGAGTTGTCCCCGTATCTCTCAATGCTTTCTGTACAATACAAACAGAATCCCCATCAGAGAGTGAGATCAATATAGGATAAATGAGACAGCATTGCTATTTTGGCCAGCTCCTAATGGGTGTAGCCTCTCTGTAGCTCTCTGGTAGTGGGAATTTTCCCTAGGAGCCTGAGATCTTGGTCCTCATAGGATTATGCCTTGGATCCCAGTTCCAGTTAAGGGTTCCTTCTCACTTAGTGGATCTCTTAGCCAATCAGTGAGCTGTTGATACCCTCCTTGGTTTAGTGCCACTATTGCACAGATGAGCATTTCTTGTCTTGCTGTTCTCTTCCACACAGCCATGTGTTCAGCATTCTTGTGACAACTGTCTATATTGTATATCAGTGGTCTCTGCTTTCTCCAAATATCTCTGACCAACTTCCCCTGGCAGCTCATGCAATGCTTTCCATTTCTACACATGCTACCATCTGGGAACTGATTACCATTCTGGATCTAGCAGGATCTCTTGGTGTTGTTTGATTACACTCTGTGATTTCTTCAGCAATAGGGTCTTACCTTAGGCCTGGGGCAGGTATTCAAGAGCTTTGACAGAAGTCTGTCACATTTTGGGGACCTTGTGGGTCTCTTTGTTCAATAGCTCAATGTGGGAAGGGACAAATAACTGGGACAGGGAGATGCAGGGCAGGCCTGAGCAAATATTCTTGAGGTTAGGTTTCCTCCCATTCTATTCATGGTCCCTCATACCAGGTGGTGCCCACAGCTTCCCCAGGAGCTTACTGTATTAAAGCTAGGGTTTTATGGTGTCAATTCATTATTAATTTGGTTTATTGTATGAGTTCACCCCACCCTCCCATCCCACCCCCGATTCTTTCCATCCCCTTTTATAATCTCTCAGTTCACTGATGGATTTTCTTAATGTTCTAGTTTAACCAGGTTAGGAACCACATCTGAGGGAGAATATAGGGTGCTTGTCTCTTTGTTCTTGTGAGTGGTTGCTAAGAATGATCTAATCCAAGTCTGACCATTTTTCTTTAAATTTCATTATGTCGTTTTTTTCCTTTCAGCCACGTAGAAATTCATAGTGTATATATACTACAACTTTGATATCCATTCATTCAGTGATGGGCATTTGGGTTGATTCCAATTCTTTTCTATTATGCATTGAGCTGCTATAAACATGGTTGAGCAAATGTCTCTGTACTTCAGAGAGGAAACTTGGGGGTAGATGCCCAGTAGAGGGATAGCTGGGTCCGCCGGTAGCGCTATACCCATCCTGTTCAGGAGCCTCCACACTGCTTTCCAAAGTGGTTGTACAAGTTTGCATTCCCACCAGCAGTGAACGAGGGTTCCTTTTCTCCCGCTTCCTCCCCAACATCTATTGTTGGTAGACTTTTTAATGATTGCCATTCTTACTGGAGTAAGGTGGACTCTCGTTCTTGTTTTGATTTGCATTTCTCTGATGATTAAAGACATTGAACATTTTCTCAAATGGCAGTTGGCCGTTTGTATTTTTTCCTCTGTGAATTCCCTGTTGAGCTCAGTTCCCTATTTGGTGAGAGGGCTGTTTTTGAGTTTTTTTGTACATTCTAGATATGAGGGCGATCTGGCTGCAATATCTGTCACCCCATTGATCTCCAGGGTTCATTCAGCTGATCTGGCTGGCTAGGCAGGTGTCCCCTTTATCCTTCACCACTCAATGTATGTCCCTCCTGAAGCTGCACACTCACTCAGTCAAAGAGGATGACCTTCCATGAAGAGAGGAGGACCGGTCTTTGGTCAAGGGTATACAAGTACGTGTGCTCCCTTGCTAGAACCTCCAAACAAGCTTTCAAGGTTATCTATTCTTTTTTTTATTTTTTAAAAATATTTTATTTGTTCATTTTCAAGCAGAGAGAGAGAGAGAGAGAGAGAGAGAGAGAGAGAGAGAGAGAGAGAGAGAGAGAGAGAGAGAACACCAGAGCCACCACCTTGTGAGTCTGGCTTATGTGGGTCGTGGGGAATTGAACCCTGGGCCCTAGGCACTGAAGGCAAGTGCCTCAACCACTGAGCCAACTCTCTAGCCCCGGAGGTTATCTATTCTTAAAAACCTGTTGTTTTTAAGAATGTTGACTAGGTCTCTGAATGAGTTTCTCAGAAATATAACATAATTCTTCCCTGTCTCTTACTCTGGGATATCCATAATTTACCAGAGTATAAGCTCAGATATCAACTAAGGCTCCAGAGCTGATTTTTCAGTGGCCTTTGCTGACTCCACTCCAGCTTTCTATGACTCTGGCTGTTCTCACCTCTGCTCCCCACGTTCCCAAAGCTTTCCTCTTCTCTTAAGACTTCATTTGAAGACCCAGTTTCACTTCCCTATGAATAATGGCTGATAAATATTAACAAAATAAGCAATAAACATGGGCATCTTTTCTACAGGTGACAACCTCTCATCCTAGGTTACCATTCAATTAAGTGCCTTCAGGAACCACATCGCCAACATGTAAAGTAGCCTAGCAAATGATCAAGATGCAAAAATCACCTTTCTAAGTGATATTTATATCAAAACTGTACTTAGAGCCAGACAGATTGTGATCATTAATTTTCACACCCTACATTAACCCTTGATATATATTCATTATTGGTTTTCTTTTTAGACTTATTTCCTTAAACTCAGTAACTGTTCAATGGGTAGTTGGATGGATCATTGCTTTTATAGGTCATCCATTGAATGCAGGCATGTTAGAATATTTGCATGGATGACTTTTAAGTAGAAATCCTTTTGACCAAGAATAGACACTTTCAATATTAAATAAATAAATCATACTCGCTTAACTTTTCAGTGAGGTCGGTTCTGAATAGGGATTTGTTTCAGGCAGATTCTTTTTTTTCTTGCTGGGTGTTTATTTTTTAAAAATTTTATTTATTTATTTTTATTGTCCATAATGAGTTACATTATTTAATGGGTAAACAATGAGTTGTTATCCCCAGTTCCCCAATGCCCCTATTCCCCATCTCCAATTGGCTGGATATCCTCCTCTGTGGGCAGTCTGGATCAGTCCTTGGGGCAGGGGACCATGGATAGCCTAGGAGTCAGCCTGGTTCTCCTGGCCCTAGTATGTTGATACTGAGGGGGGCCATGCCTCTCGATATTCTCCCCCACCAAGGCTCTCACAATCTTTCTGCCCCTCTTCCGCTCAGTTCCCTTAGTCATGGTGGATGAGTATTAAGGCTGCTTTATTGTTTAGAACTCCTAGCCTTAGCAGAGCCTGTCAGTGGTAAGGAACCCATAGCTAGACCTGGGAACTTACTCAGAATCCTATAAAGACCAAGGATCTGGACTGCAAGGAGAAGCTCCCACTAATCTTGGGTCTAAAGAGAGGCTACACCATCTTGATTTCTCCAAACTACCAAACTAACAATGTTTATCCATTTAATCTATGCTGATCTCAGTCTCTGTTGCAGAATCTGTTTTTCTTTTTCAGAAGGCAGCCAGACTACCAAAGTCTATTAACTAGAGAAGAAATGACAGCTGACTCCCTGGCAGGAGATGAACCACCCCTCACACATTTGCTAGAGCCCAGGTGAAACCAGAGAAACTGGCAAAATGAGCAAGCGTGCTGTTTCCATAGTGAACTTGATAGCCTGCGCCAGGGTGATGCTGATGGACACTGAGGATACGCAGGATGCACCAAAGCCGAGATCCAGAAGCTGCTGAGAGCTCAACGCTAAAGCAGACTTACCACACACTGAGGCTCCAGGGAATCTGCGGAATAGGGCCTGGGAGGACTGTAAGAGCCATGGAGCAGTAGGGAATATCCAGAGGCGCTGGTTACCCCCACATTGAATGATTGTTACTTTCATAACTGGTTCCCACTGAGGAGGCCCTCAATGGAATGCAGGCAGGGAGGAGTGAAATGATGGTACCAATTTGAGATTCGTCTATACAAAGTTAAAATTTAAAGAGAATGAAGAAAGCTCACACATGCTTATGAGAATGACAGAAAAGCATTAGAGTGACCGTTGGGATCCCTGGAGTTCGAGGACTTTAGAATG
The DNA here is from genome assembly GCA_004024765.1 of Zapus hudsonius. Classification (NCBI taxonomy): domain Eukaryota; kingdom Metazoa; phylum Chordata; class Mammalia; order Rodentia; family Dipodidae; genus Zapus; species Zapus hudsonius. The sequence goes on from PVHP010015565.1 coordinate 15,201, forward strand.
CCCAGTGGAGGGTGAAAGCCATGGAAAGAAATGACCGACACAGGTGCAGAAAAATTCAAGTTAAGACTTGCGAGTCAGATTCAAGAACACATGAATGAGATCATACACAGGACTAACTTGGGTTTACCCCACAGATACAGGGTTGGATTAAAATATGAAAATTTGTAACTGTTACAGTCTCATAAATAGACTTAAGAGCAGCAATTATTTCTACAGATGTGGAAAAGGCGGTTCACAAATTTCCACATACCTCTATGATAAAAATCCTGAAGAAACGAGAAATCAAATGAATGTATCTGAACACAGTAACTGGGACACATTGGTGAGGAGCAATGAACGTCTTCTAAGATCAGGAACGAGACCACTCTTCACTTCCATTCGTAAGTACTGAAAGTCAGGTTTGGAAAGAAGACATGAGAATGAAATCAAAGGAACTAAATTCACTTTTTTTAAAAATAGGGGGCATTATCCTATGCTTAAAAGACCAGAACTCTTGGATCTGATTTACACATTTAACAAAACAGCAGGAGGCAAAATCATCACGAAAACCGTAGCCTTTCTGTATACCAAAAATGAACTTTCTGAGAAGAAATCAGAAAGTTAACTTCTTTCACAATTATCTAAAAAGTAGGAATAAACCTAAAAATAGCAATGAGTTTGAATCAATGACAAAGTCTCTCAACTGAAATAAAATGCATAGAACTGTAAATTCACTGATTAATCCGACTAGTCATTTCAAGATGAGTCCATGCAAACTATGCTAAATTTTTTTGAATAAAATAGAAAGAATGAACATTACAAAATGTATTTTATGATGCCAATTATCCTAATATCAAAAATGGATCAGGATCCAGGAAAATTATAAAACACTATCCCTGATGAACACAAATGCAAAAATTTCAAATAAAATATTTGCAAATCAAATTCAAGAACACATCTTAAAATTCTCACATCATGACCAAATTGTATTCCTACCAGGGATGCAAGGACAGTACAGCCTACATAAATCCATAAATTTTAAATTTTAAATAGCACACTAATAGATTTGAGAGCAAAGGTCACATAATCATCTCAAAATATGCAGAAAAGATTCATTATCTCTTCTTGATAAAGAGCTCTGAAGAAACTGGGAATAGAATGAGTACACCTCAATAATAATGGCTCTGTATTACAAATCTATAGCCAACACTATAATAAATGTGGAAAGGTTCAAAGCATTTCCTCCAAAATCAAGGACAAGATTAGGAAGCCAATTCTCCAATCTTACTCAATATAGCAGCCAAAGACTCAGCCAGAGCTGTAAGGCAAGAGAACTCAACCAAGGGGATAAGACAGCAAAAAGAGGTCACGGCTGGAGAGATGGCTCAGCGGTTAAGACACTTGCTCAATCTCTCTCTCTCTCTCTCTCTCTCTCTCTGCTTGAAAATGAATAAATAAAATATTAAAAAAAGAAAAAGAGGTCAGATTATCCCCATTTTAGATGATGCTGTCATATACCTAAAGGCCAGAATAGCTTAATCAGAAATTATCTTAGAACCGATGTATTCATTCAGCAAAGTAATAGGATACAGGTCACAATAAAAATAATCATCTCACTCTCCACTGGAGATTCTGTTTGTATTTTTCAGAAATCAACGAGAACTGTGGACAACCAAACTCCACCAAGTGGACCTGAATTGATGGTGTGTGTGTGGGGGGAGAAACAAGCAGGAGACAATCCACCTCAAACTCACCATTTAGAGCCCTAACACAGCCTCTGAGGAAGTGGGGTGACCAGCAAAAGAGCTACTCCCACAGCAGCAAGGCCGAATTCCTAGGGAAGGATAACAGAGATAGGCACCATAGGGACCCAAAATAGTCCAAAACACAAATTCAGAGACTCTTAAAATCTGAATAACTATGCAAAATTTGAACTCACCCACCATGACTCAGGGAAATATGCAGATGAGGGGGCTGAAAGAATGTAAGAGCCATGGGGTGGGGAGGGCCGAGAATACCTAATACTTAAAAGGGAATATCATACTGGTTTCAATGGTTTTCTCTAATAACTTATGATACTGAGCATATTGTTTTGTTAATATATATATGTATATATACACATATATAATTTTATTCCAATAAAAAGTTAAAAATAGTAGCTTTTCTATATACCAGTAATAAACATGATGAGAAAAAAAAACAGAAAAACAATTCTATCCATACCAATCTCAAACAATCAGAAAGGAGATAGGAAACTGGGAGTTAGCCTATCTAAGGACGTGAAAGGCCACTGCACCAGAAGCTTTAACAGAAGGGAACCGAAGACACTGGAACAAGGGAAGCTCCCTACGCTCACAGAGTGACAGAACCAATGATGTAAAAATGGTTCCAATCGTGACAGTAGTCTACAGATACAATGCCATCTTCATCAGGTGTCCAATAACATTCCTCATGGACATCGTTTGGAAATTTCATCATTCATCTAGAAACAAAAGCCTCCAATGCCCAACTCAGTCACCAGCAGTAAGAACAATGTTGGAAGTATACTGCGGAGCCATAGTAACAAAAATAGCTCTATGCTGGCAGAGAAATAGACAGAAACCAGAGGAATACAACCGAGGTCCTGGAATAAACCCACAGAGCTTGATGAAGGTGTGAAAAACAAACACTGGGGAAAAGACAGCCTATTAAACAAATACCACTAGGAAAGCTGGATATCCACATAGAGAACAATGAAACTACATTTAGAACTCTTAACCTGTACAAAAACCAGTTCAAGTTTCAGTAAAGACTTTAATCTAAGACCTGAAATTGTTGGAGGAAAAGATTTCAGGATATAAGTATATGCAAGGGACTTCTGAAAAAAGAACTCCAATAGTTAGGAAATAATTCCAAGAAGTGAGAGACAGGCTTTCTTGCAGTTAAAGCACCTCTGTATAACAAAATAACTGAAGAGGCAGCACACAGAATGGTGGACACGCTTGTTGGCTGGACATTTCACATGGGATTAATGTGTTGAAGATGGAGAACTCAAACACTCTACACAAAGAACCACAACGAATCAATCAATGGACAAATGAACTGCAGCGCCAGGTCTCAAGGATGAAGGTCCGATGGCCAACTGATATGTGAAAAGATGTTCAATCCTTAGCTAGCAGGGTCACCCAAACCAAAGCTGGACCCTTGTCAGAATGCCTGTCGTTACAGACAAGCCAGCCATCACAAGCTGGCCTGGGAGCTCAGTGATAGCCACTTGCTTAGTGTGTTCAAAGTCCTTCATTCAACCAGTTCAATCCCTATACTGCCGTAAGCAAACAAGCAAACACACCATTAATGGTGAGGATGGGGGGGGGGAAGCATCATGTAAACTAGTGCAGCCACCTCTGAAGTCAATACAGAGATTCCTCAGTGTCATGGTTTGATCCAGGTGTCCCCCACAAACAATTGAATGTGTTCTGATAGATCGATCCTCAGCTGATGGCAGTTTGGGTTTTACAACCTCGATGAAGCTGTGTTGTTGGGGGCGAGCTTATGGGGGTTATAAGCCAGCTTCCCCTTGCCAGTATTTGGCACACCTTCCTGCCGCTGTTTGCAGTGCTGTGGCGGAGGTGATGTCCAGCCCTCTGCTCATGCCATCGTTTTCCCTGCCAGGATGGAGTCTCCCCTCGAGTCTGTAAGCCTAATAAACCCATTCCTCTACAAGCCGCTTTTGTTTGGGTTCTTTCTGCACAGCAACTAGGAAGCTGACTGCAACACTCAGTAAACTAAAAGGAGAGCAGCCATGTGCCCATCTATACTACTGTTGGAATATAACCCAAGGTCAGCACACCGCAGAGACACCTGCTCAGCCATGTTTAAGCATGTACCCATGCTTGCAAACCTGTGACCTGAAACAGAAGTACTCTCTGGGAAGAGCAGGACCAGCAGGAAGGAAGGAGGGAAAAGCAAATGTACTTGGCGTGAATTTGGTCAAAGGATGATGTATTTGAATAAAAATGTCCTAATGAAATCCGTCACTTTGTGCAACAAATATGTACTGATACAATTTTTGCATGTGGGTGTGGTGTGCATGCATTCGTGTTCTTGTGTGAGCACAAGTGTGTACGCCTGTGTGTGTGCCCATGCGTGTGGAAGTCAGAGGTCAGCATCAGGCGGCGTCTTCTTCGTTCATGTCAATCACTCTCCACTTTTTATGTGTAAATGATGCTTTTCGATCACATTTATCATCATTTCTCTCTATTGTCTCCACCCAACCCCACTGACCCCTTCTTCTTCCTAACGATTCCCGATTCTCCTTGCTTGTCTTTTTATGTAACCCACTGATTTAGCTGCACTGCGTGCTGGAATATGCATGGGTGAATATCCACCAGAGCATGGGCAACGTGCCAGCGACGAAATCACTGAAGCAAATAGCTTCCCCTCCGCGAGCAACCATTTCTGACAGTTCTTCATGGAGGGTGGAAGCCCTCTCCTACCCATCATGGAATGCTGGCAGCTCTATCTTAGGGAGGCCTGGTGCAGGTAATCACAGCTGCTGTGAGGTCAGGAGCGTCAAGGTTATGCCAGGGACAGCAGGCATTGCTCCTCAGCACTTGTCTGTGCTTCCCACCCTTCCTTCTGCAAGGCTCCCGGAGCCTCGGAGGAGGTACTATAAAGGGGTTCTTCAGAGCTGCTGCTTAACTCTCACTTATTCTCAGAACTGCCCAGTCATGAGTCTCTGCAGGAGCTTCTGCCCCTGCAAACTGAAACCTCTCTGACCAATTTCAAGAGCAACACTAATCTATGGTTATAAACCTAAGTGCTTAGAAGGCAGTTTAACTTCAAGTCAATTTAGCTAAACAATAGTGGTAGGTGCCCCCCACCCATATACACCATACAGTGAGTGAGTCTGTGAGCACCCCAGCCACGGGCTTTTGACCAAGTTTACAGTCCCTCAAATTCAACTGGAAAGTGGTCCTTTGCCCCACCACAGACATGTCCCTGTAGCAGCAGTGGTGCACCTTGCCCGACAGGTTGATTGTACAGTATGAGGCCCAGGGCTGGTAAGTCCCACCCCCAGCAGCCTTCATGGGCACTTCTCAGGAGTACCATGAAAATGAACGCTAGCTAGTGGAGAGGAGGCTTCCAGCTCAGTTCCAGCTTGGTTTCTCTGGATCTTGCATCCCAACTCTTTGGTGTCTGCTACAATCGGGGCTTATGGTCTAGTTTGCTTGAACAGCCTTAACCTGAAGCACGTAGGGACTCTGCAGCCTCTCTGACCATCAAACTAAGGGAGGCATCTAACATCAGACGCAGAGGGCTTTGTTTAATAACCTTGGCTTCTGGGAGCATCTTCATCTACCCAGGGAGGGCACTTCCATTCAAAAATCCCTTTTGTTATATCTTAATTAGCTTGGAATCTAGTAGGCTTCTGGATGACCTTTTCATTCATTATTTGTTTTGGTTAATTCTCCCCTACCCACCCCCCGCATTTATTTTCAGGACTGAATCTCTCACTGAACCTGAGTCTCACTAATTCTGTTAGATGAGCCAGCCAGGGAGCTGTAGGAGCCAGGGTGTCATCACTTTGATTTTCTTTTCCAATCATTCATTCTTACCAGGGTTTCCTGCTGTTTTCTCCTATCTGGCTTTTTGTTCATTCCGTGGTGAGGATGTGTGTCCCCTCTCGTATCTCCACACCCTTCCTTGTCTCCTTACCCTGCTCTGGTCCATGGAGTCTCCTTAGACTGTGTGTGCATGTGTATTCTCATGCATATTTTATGTAGTCATATGTATAATTTTACATACCTGTATGTAATCTAGGAACTATAAACAAGGTACATACAATATTTGTCTTTTTCAGACTGGCTTGATTCATTTAACATGATTATCTCCAGTTTTATACATTTTTCTGTGAATGACATGACTTCAATCATTAACTTTCACATATTAGTTATGGCAGAACTAAAGGTGAAAAACTGGGAATTTTGATGATGGCAGAAGGAGAAGCAGTAAGAAGTTAGTGAGTTGAGGTCATTTGAAAGGTGGAACCACAGGATATACACATGTATTTGCTACAAAATCCGAGCAAAAGCAAAGTTAAGGGTAACTAAGTTGTAATCTCTGGAGAGGGGAGCTTTATTCTGAAATGATGGCAAATGTGTGATAATAAGTATTTGGGGATAAGATGAGGAAATTGGGGTTATAAACTTGACATATAAACAGTTGAAATCACACATTTGAAGGTCATAAGAGGGCTCTGAACTGCAGGTATAAATTTATGGAGGTGGGAATTTAGGTACGGTTAGCACTTAAGTGGTTCAGAGTTGTGAGACTTGATGGGGTCACTCAGGAATGGCTGTTGGAAAGAGGAGATGGATAGATGGGGAGAGAAACGAGAGGCAAGGAAGGAGGAAGAAGGAAAGAAAAGGAGAATAGAAGCTTAAAGCTTTAGAAAGAGCGGGGAAGGAAACATGGGAGCTGGTTAAAGTGGCAGACCATCATTATAAGAAGGAAATTACTACCTTTCCAACAAAGCAAAAACATAATTTAGGATAAATTATGAGTAATCAACATGTTATACTCAAAGTTCCCTGAACAGTTACGAAGCACAGATATGTGTCAAGAAAGAATTGCACTTTCAGATAGGTTTTAACTCTAAGGAAATTCTCAGAAAAATCTCAAAATTGGCTGTCATCCTAAAATATCCAGAAATGATGATTTTTCTGTCATATCAGCTGATATGTATGGAGTGTCTACTAAATAAAGCAGAGAGGTGTGCTGAGTGAAATGTCAGGCTCATACTCACTATATATATCCAGCAAATTTTACAGTAGCAAAAGAAAAGAGATATATTCAGATATTTATTGTTCAAGCCAGTATATAAAAACTAACAAATTGTTTGAAGGAGGCTTCTGTCTGATTCAATATCATTAATTATGTAGCTTTTCCAAAGAAGGTATCGCCCAGTTGGGAAGTGTTCCCCACACCCCTACCTCGTCGTCTCTGATATGGATGTGCTATCTTTGCTCGGCCTCACAGACAGAACGTCTATTATGGTGGATCCCAGAAGCCTCAGGGTCTGCTTAAATTTCAGGAGATTAGGAGGATATCCAGCTGATTGGGGATGGGGGAGGGGGGCATCGGAGAATTGGGGATAACAACTCACTGTTTGCCCACTAAATAATGTAACTCATTATGGACAATAAAAAAAGAGAGAATCTTTTTGTTCTCACAATTCCAACTAGCATGAACTTGATTCTCATTGATGTTCATTACGTTAAATGCTGATCAGTAGCAATGGTCAGGGCTGGGTGAAGGGCAGGAGGATGCAGATGTATTAACTCATCAAGTAAGGGGAAAAGAAGAATAGGTTAAAATGACATGTTACTGTTATAAAAAGAAAGACCAAATTCTAAACAAGGAATACGCACACACATACACATTCATATATATGTATGCATATATGTGTGTGTGTGTGTCTCATATGTGATGTGGTAGGGAAATAAGAAGCCTAGAATAGCACTTACTAGAAGGGTGATACCTTGTATTTAGGAGTAAGAGGGCACATTACTTCAAATGTATTCATAAGCAATCAGGACATGATTAAGAGAACTTTAAGCCACAGGACATCTGTTATTTTCTTGAGAGGTGTCAAGCTCCACATTGCCCAGCCTCTCCCAATACTCTCCAATCCCGCCACCCACAAAATGTTGGCATTTTCCTTACAGCTTCATTCCTTCAACAAAACCACGATGAACACACCCTCATGGAGCTCTCTGGGGAAGAAAACTGCATATTACATTCTCTATTTGTGGGAGAGTTATTCCACGACCCCACAAAGACACCCAAGTCCCGTAGATCCTCGAATACCATCATAAGTGACACGGTGTTTGCATGCAACCTGTGCACACCCTCCCATATACATCGTCATGTCTAGGCTAGTTATTAATAAAATAAAATGCTCTTCACATCATAGTTATGTTGTGCTGTAAATGATGACAAAGGAAAAGTCTGGGTAGGTTCAATATGACCACTTTTTACACGAAGTTTCCTCTTTGATTTTTGAGGTAGGGTCTCGCTCTAGGCCAGGCTGGCAGTGGAATTCACTATGTAGTCTCAGGGTGGCCTTGAACTCATGACATTCAGTGGGAAATTATAACACTGAGATCAACAGAAAGAAGGACCCTGTTTGGTTTCTACTCCACATTACCAGGTTTTCTAATTCCCAAAGCTCATTTCAACATCAAGCACTGGACATTTCCTGCCATTCTGCTCAAGTTTTCAATTATTCGTTTAAAAACATTATACCAATTAAGCATCATGGGGATTGAAACCAGAAAATGACTTGGCAGAGGCTTCCACCGAGTCTTGGGGAATATCAATCGCTCTATATGGGTATGAGTTGCTCACAAAGTAAATGGGAATATTTCTGTTTATTCTGCTTCATGCTGTCACATAAGAAAACCAGATGGTACCAGTGGTCCCCTCTCTGTTATCGACATCCACAGTCCCAATGCTCAGGACATGTAGGGTTTGCTAAAAGGCGGGAAATATTGTTGCTGAAACCTGTGCCTAGGCATTTCTCCAATAACCAGGACCAACTGCCTAAATTGCAGGCAATAAATGCATTTATTTACAAACAGTTTTACGTGGGTCCAAATACAATCTCCTAAAAGATCACATCTTTGATGAAAGCTCTTTCATAGTAGAAATCACACTTCACCATTATTTTTAGTAAACATGTAATTTATGTGCACAAACTAGACCTAACATTTGACGTGTCCCTTCATGACCAGAGGCTAAAGCATTCAACAGTAGCAATCGCATGTCCATAAAGTATAGTATGCATTTCTCAGTTAATTATTACCACATTCCTTCAAAGTAAGGCCTACGATTCTTTTTCCTAATAATTTCACCAGATGGAGCCTACCAATGTCCTACCTACCCTGAAGTGTAAATCACAACAGAAGTAACAAATTCTCAGTAGGGCAGTTTTAATTCTTCAGCTTTTTTTAATGCTTCACATAACGTAGCAATGATTCAAAAATTGAAAATAATACTTTGGGTTTATTTTTGATGTATCTTTATCAAAGCATGTAAATCTCCTGATTCTGTTTTACTTTCTGAGAGTTGGAAATAAATGATGAAGACTTTTTAATAACATATTGATTATAAATATAAGTTTATATTTATAAGAATAGTTAATGCTATTTCCTTTGCTCTATCACTTTATATATCCAAATAAATCAATATATTTATATGAATTAATTTATTTTGTATAAGGTTGAAATACAAAAACGTATGCTCCAAGATTTCATATCAATAGGGTTCTTTTTCAAAAAAAGCAACTATGAAAGATCCATAGGGTGAAATGTGCCATATTGAGCCACTTCCAGATAACTTGTTTTAAATCTTTTGTTTTAAGTGATATGAATATCCATTAGTCAGCTTTGCATACTGTCACCAACAAACAAGCAAACCAAAGCAGTCTTCAGGTTGCTGTGTCCCAACCCCAATTAAAATATTTTCATATGTACACGCCATGTCACTTAATGTCTCTTGGTGTGGAAAGGAATATATCTCAACACAAGAAGCAAGGTCAGGCACCTAACACTCACCAAAGGTTCGCGTGACATTGTCCTCTGATTTTCCCATGTGGACAGACTCTTCAGTCTGCTCACTTATATTGTGAAAATAGCTGAAAGGAGATGCATCAAGAAAGCTAATAACACATCTATTGATTCTTCCAGGGCACTGCTCCTAAACAACAGACGTTATTAAGGTTCTATACATCGTGCATGCTCAGATCAAGATATTTCCTGGCCTTCTCCAGTCCTGACTGGAATTCAGAAACCTCAACAAAGTAACAGGGCAGAGCACTGAAAATCTCAGCCCCTCTCCTGGGAGCTCCAACTATTGGACTTCCATGGAGCAAAGAAAGTGAAGCCTGCTCCACTGAAAGGAGTGAGCAAAGGAAAAGAAAAATAAATAAATTAAAAAACAGGCCTTGAATTTTGTCGTTTTAAAACAAGAAAAGAGTGTTACACAAAATTTATTTTTTTTCCCAAAGGGAAGGTGAAGAAAAGTAAATAGAACCATAAGCTTAATCAAACCTAGGTGCTCCTCACAAGAGGCTATTGCTGGTGTTTGAGACAGAATTCATCAGGTAAAAATTTCTCTCTTGCTGTGTGTGTGTGTGTGTGTGTGTGTGTGTGTGTGTGTGTGTGTGTGTGTCTATTTCATATGAAATGAGTTGAACATCGAGGGTAGATTTCCTTCTTTCTCAATATCCAGTTTATGTTCAAATATATAAATGAAAAACACTGGAATGAGGAATATGTTAAATAATTTCAAAATACCTTGGGGCCTTGCTCAGATAATGCACCAAGAAGTCTATCCACAGGGCTTACTCTCAGATACCTACTGTGCAATAAATAGAAAACCCTAGAAGCCTAGGGACACATATTGATGAATCGGCCTCATAATAGTCCTCCAAAAATACTCTTAGTCTTTTCCTCAGTTATATAGAAGTCTTTTTAAACATCTTGAAGTCTGATATAGCTTGGAATCCAAGAATGGAAAGCAAACTTTCTGATAATTAAAAAAAAAAAAACAATACAAAGAAAACTGAATTTTTCTTGGTTGAAGAGACCAAGAAATGAAATGTTACTTCTTCTCTGTGGGTCTCTGGAGTCCCCAGATCATTTCTCATTTGATTTTTGCAACAGTTCTTTTCAAACTTCTATCTCGGTTCTCTTTCTCCAAAATCACTCACTAAGTGTTATTGTTTCAATGGCTCAAAATTGATTTTTCTATACCCTTGCTTTGAACCAGTTCTCAAAACTCAAAGGATTCTGACCGAATTTCTCTCCCATCACCTTCTTTGCTGCAAAGAACAACAGTTAATTCCAAGAAATCTGCATTTTCGTTCCTTTAAAGAAAATCAGAAGTTACTTTTCTGAGGATCCCCATGCTTCAATATAAAAATAGCTGAGTGAGATACCTCACCTATATAGAAGTCAGATAAGTGATCCTGATGTATAGAAAATAGTATTTCAGTAAAATGATAATGAATGCTGAATAAGCAAACTCCAAGTTCTTACCAGCAAGTGAGTGAGGTTTCAATGGGAAATAAAATTATCTTAAATTGTTCAGATTCATTTGAGTTGGCATTGGAATCACTAAAATATCATGAAATATGCAAACTCCGTGCGAGGCCAGCTGCTTAATTTCCCAAGATTATTTATAAATCACTTTTGTTCAATAAGTAAAATTACTTTCCCTGCTAAATTTGAATTACCAGACACTTCCAAAATATTTCTGAAACTAACAACTGTTTTCTCATTTGCCATTTGGCGAATGCTCAAGAGTTTCTTGAACAGTTGCAGCCGTGTGTCGGAGTTTGAACCAGGCATGTTTGCCTGATTTGATTTCCAACTTTAGCAACATTCATTAAGAGCAGACATCATTTCTGCAAATAAACTTCGCCAGTAAGAAATGCCTCAATCCCAATGCTAAGCATCACTTGGGCCCCTATTTAGGGTCATGAAATGGTTCCATTGTACCAAGTAGCTGCAGCAGATGCTGACAGGGTAATGTCTGGAGCAAATGGCTCCAGAGTCCCTTGTCTGACTGAGGGCTGAGAGATACTGAGGTTATTCTGCTGGGAAAGCCAGAGTGTTCTAAAACGGCTGGTTAAACTTATATGGCCACTGGAAGCATCAGGACAGCGTTTTTAAATATAAAGCCTCTGGGGTTATCTGTCCAGAATTGTTTTTAGTAGCTCCTGGGACCATATATAGAATCCCTCAGAAAAGTTTCTTTGATTACCTGATCAAGCAAGATTAGAATAAATGTTAGAAGCATCTGATAGTTCTCTTATCAATTATATTTGATGTATTTATTTTGGTGATCTTGGGCACAGTATATGTGTCTAGAGGAAGGAAGGAAGGAGAAAAGATGGAAGGAAGACAGGGAGAGAGGGAAAGAGGGAGGGAAGGAGAGAAGAAGGAAGGAAGGAAGGAAGAAAATGCCATGTGGCATCTATACAGACTGCAGGATCAACACTTCTCAGCTCTTATTAATATTGAGGGTAGCCTCAGAAGTTGGTGTAAATTTATTTCAAATGACAGGATTTTATTGAATCTATTCTCCGCAGGCATGGCCTGTGTTACTTTCGGGCAGCTTCTGCCTGGTCCTCCAGACCTCTCCTCCTGTCATTTCTTGAGGCCTCCCTTGGAGACCTAGGCCAAATTGTCTGCTGTAGATACTTTTTACATGAAGTACTTGTTTCTAGTGTTGGGCTTTTTTCTTTTCTTTGGAGAGAGAGGGGGAGGGTGGGAAAGGAGAGAGAGAGAGAGAAAGAGAGAGAGAGAGAGAGAGAGAGAGAGAGAGGAAAATATCTCTCTTCTCTGGCTCCAAGAAAGAAGAAACGAGCAGGGTTGGCTCATGCCTTCATCCCAGCTCCCGAGGCAGGAGGAGTGCCATGAGGTCCAGAGCTTGGTTTTGCCATGACTTCTAAGTCAGCGTGAGGGAAAGAGAGAAGAGGATCTGTTTCAAATAAAATTCACAAAAATCAAGTGAGGAAAGTCAACTGGGGCTGCAGGTGCCCAGCTCAGCCCCTGTTCCACACGCACGCCACACATACAGTTGAATAAGCCTCTTAACCTTTTCTTTGTCAAAGATAAATTTTAAATACTAGCAGATATAGTGAGAGTTAATATTCAATCATATGTGTCGAACCTTTTGACATTGTGTCATGATATTGTTGTCATCTACAAAGTTCACACCTGAGAAGCACACAATCAAGTAACAGAAACTTACAGATAAAATTTCATAACATTTTAACCAAGTTTATGAATTTGTTTTGGCTGCAATTATAAGTATCCTAAATTTGATGAAACCTACAAGCACTGGGTAAGATAGGTCTGACAGATGTTGGATTTAGGCAATTCAATTTTATTTTTCTTAAAAAATAGATCATGTGATATTAAAACATAAAAATATTGATTTCTCTGTAAGTATCATTTAACTTTAATGGAACCCTTTTGGAAGGAAGGAATTAACATTTAGGGACTGAATATTGATTTTTAAAAAGGTACTACTGAAGAAACATATTCTTTTGATATATGGGTATATGATAGTTATGACAGAAATTTGATAACCATCTGTTATTAATGTTTAAACTACAATGGTCTTTTTTTTTTGTTTGTTTGGTTTGGTTTTTCGAGGTAGAGTCTCGCTCTAGCCCAGGCTGACCTGGAATTCACTCTGTAGTCTCAGGGTGGCCTTGAACTCATGGTGATCCTCCTACCTCTGCCTCCCGAGTGCTGGGATGAAAGGCGTGCGCCACCACGCCCGGCTACAATGGTCTTTCCATAAATGAGTGTTATGCAATTTCAAGGCCTAGGTGTCTTCTCCAAGGCAACGTTATTCATAAAATTAGATACAAGTTTAGCATTCCTTGAGCAATAATAGTAGGTAATGTTTTCCTTAAATTATCTTTGTATTTTTGAACAAAAGAAATAACTGTGCATTATCTCCTTAGTGAACAACTTCAGCTTCATCCCTCTCTCTGAATTTTTCGAAAATGAACTTGACTGTGGGAAATGACCTCAGTGATTTCTCCAGATAGCACCCTTCCCTCGTTGTTCCTGGGCCGTAGGATAGATTGCACAAAAGAAGCCACTTATCATTTCAAACATGGTTTATCTTTATTTATTTATTTTTTAAAATTTATTTATTTATTCGTAAGGAGAGGGAGAAAGAGAGAGAGAGAGAAAGAGAGAGAGAGACTCCAGATGCATGTGCCACTTTGTGCATCTGGTTTATATGGGTACTGGGGAATTGAACCCCGGGTCCTTAGGTTCTAGAAGCAACCACCTTAACTGCTGAGCCATCTCTCCAGCCCCCATGGTTTAGCTTTAGAAAAAAGAAAAAAAAATTTCATAACAAGAACATTATTAATGTTTCTTTTCTGGCTTTCTGTTTTATAAACGTGAATTAAATTTAGTTGTTTACTGTAGATCTCAGTTGTTACGATTCCTATTGTCTACTGTGTCAAGCTGCACAGGGGTAGTTTTGCTGGGAGCTGGTCTATGGAATGGAAACCACAGTGGGTTTCAGCATCCTTCCCTTTGTGAATACCCTCAGTTTACAAAGTACAACAATCTTCTCTTTCTACTACTAAATTGAAAGCTGGCTTAGCTGGATTCCTATTATCACACAGATGTCGGCATGCACATGTGTGTTCCCACACACTAAAATGGTAAACTTTTGTCACCATAGATTAAATTCTTAGTCATGCATCTGTGACTACACACTGGACAAAATTTCTGCAGAGGTCTTTTTAGTTTCTCAATTTGGAAATTATTGAAAAAACTCAAAAAATATAGATAGTGTCTTCTATTAAATTACCGCTATCTAATTTTCAAAACTAATCGTATTTTTAAGCCAATATATGATTTTGTAGCTTAGTTTAGTTTTATAATTTGAGTCAAATAAACGCTATCAAAGGCACTGACAAAGTAGCTAAATTTGAACTTTGATAGTAAACATACCTACAAGTGCTAAAATATTCTTCTTAGAAATTAAGTAGAGGATGGAGAGATGGCTCAGTGGTTAAAGGCACTTGTTTGCAAAGCCTGATGGCCTGGGTTTGATTCCCCTGTGCCCAGGTAAAGCCAAAATGGAACATGTGTCTGATTTTTGGTTGCAGTGGCAGGATGACCATACTCTCTGGGTCTGTCTTTCACTCTCTCTCATAAATTAATTAATTAATTAATTAATAAATAAATATTAAGTGACTAGAAGGAATTTGTTCCCACGGGCAGTGATAACACGGAGTGAATTCCACCGAGTGGTGGAAAATAGAGCTTCACATTTATTTGAATGGAACCAAACTTCTGACCATCAGTCCTGTGAGGTCCATTTCTGTGTGCAGTCTCCCTGGGCTTCCCTTACTCTGTCGTCTCGGCTGATCTCAAGTCCAGCCAGGCTGACGTCGCTCTCTTCCTTCCCATCACATCCTAAAACCTGACAGAGTATCCACAGGTCCTGGTGGAAATTGTTTTCATGCACTTGTCCAGGAGTGGCATTTCTGAAGACACTCCCCATGCACAAAAGTGCGCCTCCAACTCCTAGCCCTCCACCCACGAGCCTTCTGGCCATCCACTGGGGAGCCCTAGATGGGGACAGGAGGAGGGGATGGGGGTACCTACACCAGACCTGCTTCTCAATCCAAGAAGTGCATCTCGTCTCCTTTTCTCTTATTACCATTCATCTGTGTATCTGTGTGCCTTTGCGTGTGTGTGATGACATGTGTGTATTAAAACATGCCAGTGCCAGGCTCTGCCTACCCTCCACTTGCTGACAAAGGGTCTCTTGCCTCTGCTGAATGCTTTGTATTCTCCTGCTTCGTCTCCACTGCTCTCAGCGGGGAGGGATTGCAGCCCCCCGTGTGCCACCTGTGCCCCAGCTTCCTGCGGACACTCAGGGCCTATCTTGGGTTCCTGGGTTGTCAGCAATTGGCAAGTAATGGCCTTCAACTGCTGAGCCATGTCCCTAGCCCCTCAGGGTCACTGCTTGGATATAGCTTTGCCATTATTTGGAAAAGTCCTTTCCCTCCCTGTGCTCCAACCCCAACAAGGTTCACTCACACACAAATACACAATGAGAATGTCACCGTGTTCAGAAGATTTAGCCAGAACTCCTACTCATGAACCTCTTTGTAAAAGAAAGCTCTGTTTTGTATAAGATGTTCCTGAACCAGGCCACAGAAATGTGCAAAATCATTTCCGAATTAAATATTTAGCGTAGTTTGGTTTGCTTACATTTCAGAGGAGACATAATAACAGAAATAGTTCCAAATCAATGATCTATATTCATAATATTGTAATTTTTCCCAGTGTCGGTTTAAGGTTTGTTCTATAAAGAGACATGAGTCATTTGATTAAACCTGAACTTGTCCTTTTCTACAAGGTAAGTTTCATAATCCCAAATGAATTTTTCAATGCACACATGCTTTGCACCTCCATATCTTTAAAGGGGAGTTAAATCAATTAGAAGAACATGCATCAATACTCCAAAGACACACACACACACACACACACACACACACACACACACACAACATGATTCCACTCTCTAGAAATCAGCAAGGTAGGTGGAGGAAGAAACTGACACTTGGACATTTACAACATGTCAGTCCCTTCCTGATGCTTTAGGAGGGAGTCAACATGGGTCACACTTCTTCTGAGGAAGACCAGAGTGGTCTGACCTGGAGACTTTGGGAGGTTATACCCTTAGCGTTCCTAAGCAATGATGTCTTTTAAGGAGATTTCTGTAAGCCAGACTACTTACTTAGGGGCAGATGCTGTACCTCAGGCTTTAAAGGGTGACCATTGCTTTGGCATGACTTAAGTGTACTGTTTTTCAAAAAAATACAATTCAAGTAAGCATTTAAATGATCATTCCCTCAGGATACATACATTAAAACTAAAACATCGGTTCTCAGTACATTAGCTGAAATGAAAACCTCTTTAATCAGCGAGAATAGGGTCCCTCCAACATAATTTTTAGCACGTTCAAAAAGTGCAGGGTCTCAAGGGATTCTTCATTATAATAAAATCACAATCACATGCAGCCAGAATTGGAGGTCAGTGCTGTCTCAATGTTGGGAAAGAAAAGAATCCGTGTGGGGAAAGACAATTCTAAAAATATTTATAATCAAGGGTATAATCAAGATGATTAAGGGACTATGTGCCAGTGTAAAGACATCGAATAGACCTCTTTTTAGGAGTCCTACCTCAGTTCTCATTCCTTATTTACCTTGGGGCTCTGGGCAAGTCTCCCAAACTGAGCGTCACATTCCTAAAGTGGGAAATGATGCCAACAAGCTCTGGTGGGCAGGGCTTCTGGCTGATGGCCTGAGGTTTCCCCACCAGGGGAGGCCTCGCTTATACAGCTATTCACTTCTTTTTCTTTTTTATTGTCCATAATGAGTTACATTGTTTAGTGGGCCAACAATGAGTTGTTATCCCCAATGCCCCAATGCCCCCCCTCCCCATCCCCAATCTGCTGGATAACCTCGTCCATGGGTCGTCTGGATCAGTCCTTGTGACAGGGGAACATGGATAGCCTAGTATTCAGCCCGGTTCTCCTGGCCATGCCTCTGGATAATCTCCCCCACCACAGCTCTCACAATCTTTCTGCCCCTCTTCCACTCTGTTCCCTGAGTCATGGTGGATGAGTATTAAGGCTGCTTTAATGTTGTGAGCTTAGGGGTCTTTGTGCCAAAGATCATTGGTTTCTGTTTTACTGGCTTATCCTGTGTTGATTTAATGGCTGTGGCTGTGGGTCCCTTGTTCATCCTGTCATTCTCTGTGGGGTTCCATTTGGATCCTCCATGGTATGACTGTGGTGGCTCCTCTCTTGCCAGGATCTCAGCTATTGGAGCCATATTCACTTCTTGAAAGGTCCACAGAGCACGTGCGGCTCCTTTCCTCTTTTTCTGGGAATTGGTTTGCTCTGGCTTTTGAGCCTCCATACCCTAGAAAAGGGGGAGACATCAGTGACGCTGTTTGGCCACCCTGGGGTCTCTCAGCCCTTCTTTCTTCAGAAGCAGCAGGATGCGTTCAGATATCTTGGACCTGAACAAACCCTCTGTTAGGAAGTGAGAATAAATAATGCACATCTTCCAGAAACTTCCAAATATATGCTGAGAAAGGGGGAAATAACTAAATAAAAGTTTTCTCCCTCAGTACATTTAATGTTTTTCTCTAAGAAATTTCATTTTATAAGTTTATTTCTCTCCTAATGAAAATACCCGTGTAATGGTTTCATTCAATATAAATAATATCCAATAAAGCAGCCTTATTACTCACCCACCACGACTCAGGGAACTAAGCGGAAGAGGGGGCGGAAAGATTGTGAGAGCCGTGGTGGGGGAGACAGTCCGGAGGCATGACACCCATCAGTGACAACACACTTGGGCCAGGAAGACTGGGATGAGTACTAAGATATACAGGATACCTTGCCACAAGGACCAATACAGACAGCCCACAGAGGAGGATATACAACTGATCAGGGATGGGGAGGGGGGGAATTGGGGAATTCGGGATAACAACGCATGGTTTGCCCACTAAATAATGTAACACATTATGGACAATAAATATATATTAAAAAAAATTATGAAATTTAGAGTGTCAGGAACTGTGATTCTTGTTCCCGAAAATTTTTCTTTCCTTTCTTCTATGGGCATTTCCATACTATTTCTATACATCAGGGAGACAAAGAACACATTCTGTGGATGACCTATGATTATTCTCTCAACAATGGAATCTTTGGAATCTTTGAGATTTTGTATAATGGTCATCTTAGGAAAATAAGTTTTTACTGTTTTAATTAAGCTTTTCTTGAATGATTCAATTGCTCTCCAAATTACTCACTCTAGATGGTTCAGAGGAGCGACACTGATTCACACATTTCCCAAGGCAGAGCTGGGTCAACGGTGTTCTTCTTTGGTACTTTGAGTCCAAACAGAATAGCCAATGATGGGTCTCACTAAGCTCAGCATTAGTGGGCACCACAGGTAAACATGAAGTATTTTCATGTTGGTATGAACCTGTGGGAAAAGACTGAGGTCAAAGGATAAGGAATCCCAGCAAATATCTTGAAGTCAGATCTAGAAAATTCCATGGAGAGCAGCCACACCAGTGTTGGAGGCAATCACTCAAAATGCCTGCTGGGATGGCAGCTCAGACCACAAGTCAGAAATTGAACTCCATGCCCAGATATTCAGGTAGAAGAGCCCCAGTCCATAAATGCAGAGGCTGTGGAAAGGATGGAGCATCTGAATGGCTATTGTACCACTGCTATGACGCGGTGGACCCAGCGTCTTGAAAGAAATGGGAGAAAATTCAGAAGTTCTTCAGTTATGTTGTTTAAAAACACCACCGTGTAAAGACCAGGATCTCTCTGTGAGCATCTGATGGCCAGCCTCCCTGCATCTCTGAACCATATTTCATGGGCACCAGGTACCTCTTGCCTCATTTAATGCAGAGATGTAGTGCTCACTTCTTACAAGTATGAATTGGTGCAAATAGAACAACCTTTACTTCATGTGTCTTGGAATTAGCTATGAAAGTTAACCCATAATTTTAACTTCTAATTTCCCTAATGGAAATACTTGCAACTTCATGCACAGAATATTTGTACAAAGAATTCCCTGTAGTGTGTTTTCTTATATAAATAATCTATAAAGAATCTAAATGTCTTCAATAAGAGACTCATTAAATGGATATGTCACATGCATAAATAATTTTTTTTGCAGCCATAGAAAAATAAAACAAGAAAGTTTGGGTTGGAGACATGCTCAGGAATGTAGAATCACACTTGCAGAGTCTGAGGGCTCAGGTTGCAATTTTAGCACTCACACAAAGCCAGATGCATTAGGTGGTACATGCATGTGGAGTTCCTTTGCAGCTACAAGAGGCTCTGGCATGTCTATACTCTTTCCCCATCTCTCTGTCTTTCCCTCTCCCTCTCCCTCTCCCTCTTCCTGTTTCCCTCCCTTCTTCCCTCCCTCCCTCCCTCCCTCCTTCCTTCCCTCCATACTCTCTCTCTTTCTCTATCTCAAAAAAACCCTCAGAAACTCTAGACTGAATAAAGCTTCCCAAACTATATTCCTCATGTTATATACAGTGGGAGGATATGTTGCTTAATTTTCTCTTTTGATATTTTAAAGGTTACAAATCTATCACAAAATTGTAAATATAAAACAAAGCGATTAAGAGTGAGAGACTACATATTAGGCAATAATATTAAGTATCATTTGTAATTCTGGCAATTTTTGATATGAGGTTAAAATTATCTATTAAGTTATTTATGGAGGAAAGCTTCAACTAAGCACATCTACAAAATGGAACATGTGTATTACAATCATCTTACCCTCTGAACTTTTCACGTCTCTGTCTCCATCTGTAGTTACAGAATGGAATCTGGTGCTCAGACTGAGATGGCTCTCGGTGTGCTTCTCTGAAAGTGCTCCAGGATGCGAGATCATATCCCCACGGGAACTGGAAGAAGGATCAGCTGTGGAGTGTGCTTCCTGCACTTAGAGGGCCTGAAGGGGTCTGAGGCTGGCGGAGATCGAGTCTCTAGATCCCACAAATACAGCTGGCCATGTTCATGCAGGCAGGAAACCAGAGGATCAGAGACCAGAGAATCTTTGGACTCCAGAAAGCTCTGCATTCTGTACAGACTCCACCTCAAAACCAGGCCAGGTGGAAAGAGTGCAGCTCCAGTCATAGAAAGCCCTTCTCTGCCCACTACTGCAGGCAGGCAGGCAGGGGTAGGAGGTGCCATAGACACTACATGTGCACATGCAAGTACACACACACACACACACACACACACACAGAAAGAGAGAGAAAGGGAGTCAGATACTTACCCATGTGATATCTCTTGTCATGTGGGAGAGTGTGTATCATATGGGATGGGATGTGGTGTGATGGGATGGGTGTGCACATGTGTGTGCAGATGCATGCATTCTATGCTTGCCCATGACGAGGGTGAAACAACCTCAGGTGTCCTTCCTCTACATCCTATCCACGTATTTCCCAAGACAAACTGTTGTAGTCAACTTTCTCTGTTGCTGCGCAGAAAGAACCCAAGCAAAAGCGGCTTATGGAGGAATGGGTTTATTTGGCTTACGGACTCGAGGGGAGACTCCATCCCTGCAGGGAAAACGATGGCATGAGCAGAGGGCTGGACATCACCTCCGCCACAGCACTGGAAACAGCAGCAGGAAGGTGTGCCAAACACTGGCAAGGGGAAGCTGGCTTATAACCCCACAAGCCTGCCTTCAGCAACACAGCTCCAGCTAAACTCTAATATCCAAACTGCCATCAGCTGGGGATGGATTATTCATAACACATTTATTTGTGGGGGACCCCTGGATCAAACCATGACACAGAGTCTCTCACTGAACCTGGATTTGCTGATTTTGGTCAAAGGGAAGTGTGTCCTAGTGGTTTTCACGTCTCTGTCCCCCATGTAGAACTGGGGTTAAAGATCCATGTGTCATACCCAGTTTTTTTTTTTATGAGTGCTGGGGATCAAACATGGGTGGTCTCCTTCCTTTCAGGCCTCAGGTTTCCTCAACCAGTGCCCTCATCTGCTGAGCCACCTCCAACCCTTGCTGGAGGGTTTGAAACCTTCCTGGGCATTGCAAGCTTATCAAGCTCATCCTGAAGAGTTTCACAAGGCATGTTGATACAATGTTAAAAACAAGAAAGCAAGAAAAATCGATAAAACCCAACAATAGTAAAGGAAACAAGCAAACAAAAACAAAGGAAAATGAACTGAAAATTGAAAGTTGACCAAAAAGGAGTTTAGTATCAGAAAACAAAAGCTAAACTAAATGTTGTGGATTCTATAAAACCAGAGAGT